>NW_010579278.1:234003-249154 GCF_000705375.1 Tinamus guttatus | reverse complement strand
GTCATGGTCATTGTGAAAAATAACTAACGAATGAAAAAAATCAAGATGAGACATTCCTTGACTTCTGATATGTCTGATGTAAAACCAAACATTATGAATTCTTAAGAGAAGATATGTCTCATTTGTTGATGTCTACTCATTGAAGAAATGTACACATGTATTTAGAAAATTTTGACCAGAGCCAGTCTTTGCTATTAATGAAAATATGTTTCTTCCTAATCTTTTACATAACAATATACTAAGGTAAGCATGAATCTGGATTAACTACTCTGAAGAGAAATAGCCAAAATATGACATTCCTTCTTTCTTTCTTTTTTGAGTATTTCATGTTGCCAGAAGGTTGCATATAGTTCATTAGTCACATATTTCATTCATCATCTCTGAATGGAGTTTAAAAAGAATGTATGTGTTGCCTAATATGCAGCTTAAATATAATACAGTCAATTTAGGTCTAGAATTAAGTATATAAGAGTGGATAGGGTTTACCCATGAACTGTCTAAGGAATCTTTACTGCCTAAGGCATAGGCATGGAGGAATCTTTCTAATGTATTTACATACATCCTAAACCCACTAACCGATTAGATAGAAACTTATAAATGCCCAAGATATGTGTCTCCAAGTAGAGCCATAAAGAGTATTTGCATACAATGCCTCATTTCAAAAGACAAACAAGTTCATTCATGGCAGCTGTGTCATTAACTTAAAAAAAAAAAAAAAAAAAGTAAAATAGAGAAAGAGAGCCCAGTCTGAGGAGCTCCCATAACAGAAGCACTCCATGTAAATCTTTTTAACTCTTAAATGTGACATACATCCAAAGCCTAAAGAGTGAAATTCAGAACCAAGGGCTGGGAAGAATGAATGTTGATTTGAATAGTGTGTCCCTAAGCATCTCTGGATAAGTGCCGGGAACTATCAAGACTCACAGCAGCCTGAGCTGACCTAGCTGCTCCCTGCCGTCTCCAGCTTCAGGATCCATTCCTGTGTTCTGCACAGGTGCTCGCTCCAATCCCCTCAGAGCAGGTTGAGCACATCCACAGTGGGCTTTTTCAGAATACTTTCTGCATGGAAAAATTATCTATTTTTTTTCCTCATGGTCAATAGTTTGTTTTGAGATTTAAAAATTAAGTCTTGTTAAATAAACCTCTTCTTTATTTTACTCCCCAATTACTCTGGTGTTGAGGGAAGAATTTAAACTTAATTAGGAAGAATGACAGAAATAAATATGGCAACTCTGCTCTCCTAGTAGCGGCATATAATTATTAAGATATTATTAATAAAATATACTTATTTTATCAAGTGTTCTTAATTAAAAATGTATAAATAATTATATATATTATCTCACTGGAAACCATCAAGGATTTCTTCCCTGTAATAAATTTGGAAAACTACATGATGATTACAACATGCAATTCATTTTTCTGAAAAATTTTCAGTAGAGATGAAAATTATTCCATAAATATAATATGCAGGAACTGTTAAGAGCAGCTGCTCCTGCCATACACATGAAATTGTGAGCAGTGTACCTTTAATGTGCTTGTTAATTCACTGAGAGAACAACATAAGTATAAATGAGCCAGGGGATCAGCTGCTCGTGTTTCTGAGTAAAGATGAGGATATAAATTGTTTTGGGTTTTGGTAGACAGTTTCAACATGGCATGACTTCCAGGAAGAGAGTAAGAAGCTTATAAAGGTTGGTGAACACTGCAGAAGGTATATCATACATGTTTCTTCAAATCAGAACTCTAATATAACCTTGGTGATACTTAGAAACATTTTAATTTTGGTTCATATGTTTATGCTCTTGTGTTTTTTTTTTCTTTTTCAATTGGAAAGCTTTGCACAGAAACCAGTGTCTCCAGACTATTTCATGACTATGAATCTCCAAAAGGTTTAATGTCAATGCTGATTCATGCTAACACATATTTGCTTAGAAAAATTCTGCTCCTGAGTTAGGAAGCAAAAGTTATAAACCATCAAAAAAATAGCAGCTTCTCTTAGTGAATTCAAAAAAAAAAAAAAAAAAAGGTAGTCAGAGGCTCAATTTAGAGAGAAATTGAGGCCGAAAAAGAAAGATAAAATGCTTGATCTGATAAAAAAAAAAGTGAGGAAAAAATAATTAAAAAAAATATAGAGAGACATTAAATACCAAGGAATAAGCTTGTCTTCCATGGAAGACAAGAGTCTCTTACAACCGAAGATCTAGTTTCTTGCTTTTGGAACAGATAATTAGAAGCCCGATTCCATATAGATACATTCTGTAAACTATGATGTTGTCAGCTGGAGATGAAGCTGTCCAGCACCTGCGACTCTTGAGCCATAATCTTTAGTGAGCAGACTTTAGTGAGCACAGCTTATATAAAATCTTACCAAGATCCTCAAAAAAGTCCTTGAGCTGCAACCTAACATTTTAAATGCCTAAATTCCTGTGCTAATAAAATCCAAATGGCATTCCAGTCAGCTTGCAGGCTCCTGTCAGCTAGTATTTCTCTGGTGCCTAGTTCTTTTCCTTCTTGTATATGGAGCAAGAATCGTACTTCCAGCTATTCCTCTGTGGAAAAAAAAAGACAATCTCCAAGGCAAGAAAATGATAAGACAAAATCCCTGTCTTGTTTTAATGCCAGGTGTCTACAGAAGTATTAAGGTTACTACTTTGCATCTCCCATCTCTGAAAATTTGAATAAAGGATTTCTTTGTTTGCTTGATTTAGTAATATGGTAGTTTTATACACAAATAATATGTGAGTTTATTGTTTTTTTGTGAATAATTCCACCATTGCAAACCTAAGGCCAGCATTGGATCTACAGACTGTCAAATAACACAGAAGTTATGTAATTTTCTAAATAATAAAAAGGCATGCTCATGGATTTAGGTTTCTATCTCTTTGAAAGCTCATTTTGATGTTTCTTTTTGTTTAATACCAACACAAACTGTTCCCTTTTAAGCCACAAATCTCATCTTGTTCATAGTGCATAAAGTAAGCACACATGAACTGACCTACAGGGCACTAATTAGGCATAGACAGATTATTTTAGTAAACATAAAAAAAAATCTCCTTGGCTTAGTTGGCCTAAGTGAAATAGTTCACCATACACCCACGTAAACAGGGGCATGTGAGAGATGCATTCAGGATGACAGAGCTCTTCTTTCCATTTCCTTTGCCTCTCTCTGAGCTGATAGTCCTTGCAGGATATGCTAATGTTGCCATCATCACACAGCCTCTGACTCTGCCTTCAGGGAAGGAAAAACACAAGCTGGAGTGAAAGATTTCTCTCTGAAAGCCCATTTGAGAGGTCACCTGAGAGTAACAAACAGAACTGCACTGTGTTTTCTGGTTTGGAATATTTGCAAGTTTATGAAAGAGCCACGGAGACATACAGCAGGGTATGGCTGAGCCATAGCATTTTCATTAGAAAACATAGGAGGGTCTAGGGAGTTAAATTCAAGGACTGAATAGAAGTCGGTCAAAGCTGTGCAAGAGGGGCCAGGAAAGCAAAAAGCAGCTGGAGCTGGGCTGGCTTCCAAAGGCAGAGCAGTGGTGATTGATGATTAACAAGAAGACCATATAGTATCCTTTTATTTGTTTGAGGATTTTGTTATAGGGTATTAATTAACTCTTTGTTGTGTGTGGCATCCACATGTGAAAAATATGCTCAGATAGCTCTAGGTTAGAATTCATTACAAATCAGGCAACTTCCCAGGTTCTGTAAGAGTGATGATTCTTCAATAGTCCTCCAAACACCAGATGTATTCCTAAAAGGCAAGATGTCAGTAACATTGACAAAAGACCCTGCAAAGAAGTTAGACTTGTCAGCATTTCAGCACTGGTCACCAGAGCTCCTTGATGCAGTCTAACATATTGATGCCTGGGAGCCAGCTACCTGCCCTCTCGTTAGCACAAGGGCACTCACTAGCACTGTCAAAAGTAATGAACGTGACAAAGGACTGCCTGGGGGATACATGCCATTGACAAGGTGCCCTTCCCTACCAAACAGCTTGCAACCACTGGGTTGTCCAATGAGTGTGAGAGGGGCAACCTCTGACTTCAAATTGCCGAGAGCTATTCTTCTTATTCCTGTCTTCACAGGCATGATGTCTCTCAACATTGCTTTACACATGTTGCACCTCTTCTTACAAATGCAACTCTGGCCTTAAAACATTAATCGAACTGTATCCCGGTGGTGATTAATGAGAAAGCTCTTTCACACTGACTCAATTGGTTCGATTCATTTTGTAAGCACATCATCTCTTCATAGCTTCATTTGACATTAACAACAATGTATTTGTGACAAGGATTGTACTGCAAGCACCTTTCCAATTAAGTGCAGATTTGGATACCAGAATAGAATGAATAAAATAACATTCATAGTGTAATGCCATTGCAATGGGTTTGTAAACACTCTTCCTAGCATTACTATGCTGTCAGCTCAATGGATTTATAAAATACTGGAATGTGATGCACTAGAATAAACACTTAAGGTATGCAGATATCTTTCAAATGATTCATATTTTGCAGTGTTTTGAGATACTTTGTCAAATTGTTTTCCATGTTACCTGGACTCTCCTATTTTAGATTCATCTCACAAGGCCTTCAATGTGTTCTTGGCATCTTCTTGTGTTTCATGTAGGCATAAGCTAAGACATTTGCTGAATTGGTCGGCTGTATTTCAGTTGAAATGTTTTGTGGAAGGGAAATAATGTTGTCCTGTGGTTTCTGATCCCTTGCAAGAAGACATTTTCATTTGTCAGGCTTTTGTTCTGGGAGAAAGAAAACAAACACACAGAAATGTCCCATTTTGTAATCTTGTCTCTGCCTCTAGCTCAGTGGGTGGCCTTAGGCAAATCACTTTACACAGAAGATCTTGGGGCCTGTTCTAGAGAGAAGGAAGGAGGTCTGGCCCTGTAGAATTGCTGTTTTGGATGAAGGCCCTTTGCGAAAGTACCTTTCCCAGGAAAACAAACATTCAAGCAAATTGCTCTGCTTTACAGGATGAACTTAATACTCAAAATTCAGGTGGGTTTGAAATTTACTTGAAGAAAATATAATTCAAAACTTCAAGGAATAATTAAATAGCTTTAGCTGGGATGAATGTACTCTACAGTAATTCTAGTGTTAATGAATTTAACTAACCCCTAAAGATTTTCACATCATAGCTGACTTAGCTGAGCTAGTTGAGATCATTCTTGTTCTTTTCCTTTCCTTTCTTCTCTTATTTGTTTTGTCAGGTGGAAGAAACTCTACAGAAAACATTATATGCCTATTATTTCAAAGAAATTGTTAACATTCTGGACACTTTCCAAATTTAACAGATCTCTCCACAAATTGGTACTCATTCATAATGTCTTTGAGGGTGTTGCATTCACAATAGCCAGAAATTAAAAACAACCATGGTTGATATGGCATCACATCACATTATATAGTGATAGTCAGAAAATACATATCAGGAAAGGAAATGACAGAGAAAATATGCTATACCGTAGCTGGCAATTCATGGTTATAATTAGTCCCTTACCATAAAGGCAGAAAAAAAATGACATGAAGGAACTGTGCTTTCTCTTGCTAGGAAGAAACGATTCAGTCTTTACTTACCTTATACACCCACTCCAGTACTATGTCTGTTAATGGGAAGCAAGAAGTAAAACAAAATGAAAAAATCCTCCTGCAAACTTTGTAAAGTAATGTTTGCTACTGCATATAAAAATGTAATTTTAAAAAATATTCTTATATATATCCTTATCAAAATATTAGTGTAGACCTTGCCCCAAACTAAAACCTGTCAGTGTCAGTATTCTCAACAATGATTTTCTGAAAATGTAATGTTTCCAGGGTATACTGACAGAATTTATGTACCTGCATTCTTATCTGAAAAATTTACTGGTCTCTCTTTAGCCATAAGAAATTAATCTTAAAAGACTGAGCAAATTCCCTACGCATGCAACATCAACAATAAATACTCCTAAATTACAAAGCAGCTTCCCTCCACCCGTTTTCTCAGCATGAAACTAAATAAACTTTAACACATTGGCATGTAAAAGGCACATGTTCATACAAGTGACATGATTGGATCAAGGACATATGGTAGGTCAACAGTAGAAGTAAAAACAGAATCCAGTGCAAAATGGGATGCCCGGCAGTTTCACCTACAGAAAGACCACTGATACTGTCTTCTTCCTTCTCTGGCTCCTGCAAGCTGGATATTTATACCCAGCTAAGTCGATTTAATTTTGGTAACTCCCTTTTAGGCCATTTTCTTCTTGGTCCTCATAAGGCTGATAACAAAATGCATTAGTTTAACTAGAAAGGTTCAATAATGACATTTTAGTAACTTGCTCATTTGTTTATTAGCAAGATTGCTTCTGGTTCTGCCTTTGAAGTATGAAGACGCAGGGGTTTTTTTCTCTCTTCCAAAAGCAAAGAACTGCAAGGATATCATGCGTTAGACATGTAAAAGGGGGAAATACTTTTTCACAGAGTGAGACATTTATATTCCAATTCTTCTGTTAAATCATTGGAACTCATTGCCATCTTTCTGAGAGGCGAGTGGGAGCTTTAGACTCTATCTAGGATGGACATCTCAGCCTTCCTTAAAATTTTCTACTTATTCTGCAAAAAAATATATTTCTCTCCACCTTTTGCAAAACTGGAAGACTCAAGCAGTCTGTCTTGAAACACCACTAATACACAAAATTGTGCCTACACCTATGGAATGGTTTTAACTGATATTAAACCGTACTGAATCTCATAAGGTATTTTAAAATATCAAATCACACAGGGTCCAGTAGACTACAGAATGAGTCGTAAAAGTGCTACAGAGATTTCTCTTGATCTTTTACACATTTTCCTAGCCTTGTGGTTTTCTTATACAAATTTATATTGGTAGAATATCAGATTCAGAAAATTTTCCTTCCTACACAAGAAAGTCAGAAACCCTTACATATAATTCTGATTGTGGATGCTTCTCAAAGGTTAACTATCCATAGGAAGAGGAGACATCATACTTGCAGTTTATCTCTGTACAGAGTATGCAGTCAAAATATCATTTGGAAATTCTAATCACCGGAAATGCATATTTCTCTGTCTTTTTTTTCCCTCTTCTTTTCTCTCCACATACCTCTCTGAAGAAGGTAATAGAAACTGGAAGCTGGGGTTTAGTGAAAAATCCCTTTGGGCACTATAATTCCTATTGCATGCAATTATGCTGAAAATGTTTTACGGACTAGATATGTATATGACGAAGAAGAAAACCAGTAACAGTGGTAGAAGACACTACTATTTCAATGAAGTTTCACATTCAAATGTTTGAAATAGCTTCCTCATTCTCTTTACTGACACGAAACCTGGTGAACTTAAAGCAAGACTAGCCAGTCACAGTGTCAAAAAGTACAGAAGGAGATATTTATTCACTCAACACATAGCTGAACTATGGACTTTAGGGATGCATAAAATACATGTGGCTTTATGGCTTCAAAAGTGAATCGAGCAGATTCGTGGAATAAGAATCAGTCAGGGTACTGAAAGGTCCTTCTTTTGACTTAGAAATTCTCTGAACCACAGATCTCTCAAGAATGGAAGGGTATCCTGAGAAATATTGCTGCAAACTCCCCCCTCTCCCCCCCCCTTTTTTTTCCTTCTTATGCTTGTCTTCCGTCGTATATGGGATATGGGGCTACAGAACTCACCCAGAACACAAGACTCTTAATTTTACCTATCTAATCTGGCTGTATTAAGATTACTGGTATGAAGCTTTCCTAATTATATCTAAATGATGTATTGAACCTAAAAAGTATTATGAATTCATGTAATGCAGATCATTTTCTTAAATTTGAAAAATCATGAGATCTTATTAGCTGTAATGGCTATGACAAAACTTAATTAAGTTGTTATTCCATATGTATGTGATGTGGGTTTGTGTGTACCTGTGTGTTTACACGTGGCATTTCAGCTGCATCTAATCATTCTCAAAGAAAAGGAGACTTGTAAAACAAGTGTAATTTCACTAATTTATAATACCATGTTCTTCCTAAACCACAACTGATATAGGGACATCTAGAAATGTTTTTTTCTTAAGCAGTGGCAGCTCTGAGGCTTTTTAGATGGTGGCAATGTCAGCAAAAAAAAATTTGGAGTGGACTTGTTTGTGTGTGTGTGTGTGCGCTTATAATATAGTAGAGTTCAAAAAATGATGAAAAAAAAGGATAAAATGAGTTGCTTGCTGACAAGATAATGCTAACAACACGGAAAATTTTTTAAGTGTGCACTGGAAATGAGGAAAAGAAATAGTCAATATCTTAAGGGTTGCTTTCTGCACTGCCACGTGGGGGTAAAACTCTACAGTTTAATGTACTGTTTTTCCACATGTTTCTAGGGTGGCCAGACTTCAAAAGCCTAAAGTGTGGATTAATAATGTAGCTAATATGTGAAGTTCTGTTATCTCCTAGGGTAGACTTTCAGTGATATAATACTATTATACTTCTTCGAGTAAACTGGATACAGTTACCAGGACAATGTGCTTTTGTTTCCCTTTCTAGGAGAACTAGGACTTCTGTAATCAATATTTCATGAGAAAAGGCTCTAATCTTAGCATTAGGTTCTTTGATCTCATAATGTATACAGGGAGATAGCATGAGCTGGGCCACAGACTGTTTCAAGTAGGTTATCTGGACAATTCAATAGTAAAGATACTAAGCCTTTTGCTTGAGAAGGTGAGTTCAAGTCACTGCTGTATGACATTAGATAAGTCACCAACCCTCTGAGCCATGTTTCTTCATCTCATAAAAAGGGAATAAGTTTTTTACTGTCTTGTGGGGTAATTGTGCAGCTAAATGCATAAGAAGTTTCCCTGCTCTAAGAAGCACTGTGCTAAACTAATGACTGTTTGGAGTTAATGTACCTACTTTATTCCAGTGGTGAAAGAACTGTGCAACATTACAGTGGCAAACTTCTGTTTTAAATTCTGTGTGCCCAGGGCTTAAACTGTGAAATTACTGTAGCCACATCTGTAGTACATTTAACCTAAGAAAAAAGCCACTGAGTTATCTGCTGTTCTAAAATAATGTTTTAAGAATTTACATGGGTGTAAAAGGATTTACACGACGGTATTGATGTCCAACTTTTAATACTCACTTTTCGTTTCACAAACATTCACATACTTTTACTTTTAGTTTATTTGAACTAGCCTAGACAGGACTGAAAAATGGTTGAATGTATTTGTTAAAGTCCCAGCTTGTGTTTCTGTGCTATGCTGCTCTTTCCACCCCCTTTTTTTTTGCTTCTCTCCAATTCCACAATTTTAAAATTCTTAATATTTTCTGCAGGATAAGGCTTTCCAAATGTAATTAGGTGAGGATCTGCCCATTTTCTCTTCAGCTCAGCTCTCTCAAACTCTTTGAGCAGTCTATCAAGGGGGTAATGCTGGGTTCCCTGGAGGCTGGGTCTGGAATCTCCAAATGTGATTGTTCTCAATTATGGATAAGGATAAGCCATTTAAAAGTAGCAGCAAATCAGGAAAATAGAAGAACTCAATCTGAAGGCCCATATGAATTCACAGACTTTCTTTGGAGACAAAACAAGCCATTGGAATTTATTCTCAGACCCTATTTATGTACTATGTCCCAAACTGCACCAAAGAAACAATTTGTGGTGGCGTTGAGGATAAGTTTATGGGAATGTCATTGTCACTGTGCATGTGTTGTTATGGAAAACATGAATACTGCACATACAGTTAACATACTGACCTCTTCAGAATTCTATTATGGGTTGCATTTATGCTCACAGGTGTCCTTTAATCTTTAATGGGACCTGGCTGAGATCATAGAAGACTTATCTTAGAACACTGTTTTGCGTTAAAAATTGGACTTTTTTCTTTGAAAATGGCAAAGAACTTCTATATTTTTCTTTAAGAGTCTTATTCCTGTTCTTGCTGGAAAGATGAGGAAAATAACCTGTGAAGGAAGAAATAATATTTTTTGCTGCTTTTTAAACATTTTCATACTGGGTAAAGTAAGCAAATATGAACACAAGGCAGAAAATATTGTTCCTTATAATAGATGTGTGGATAAATTATATGAATGAAAATGGAAAAAAATGATTATAATAATTCTTATAAGAAAAATGGCAATAATCCTAAAATATATTTATTAAAATAAATCTTTTCTTTCACTTGCAACTATACAAAAGAAAAATACATAAACATATAAAATACATGACTTTGATATATAGCATTCATTTTTATCTCATTTTGAAAAGTGTCCAATATCTTAATTGTGAATATGCAAGCATTTCTAACTCAGATCCTGTCTCTCTATGCTATACTCTCATTTCCAGAAGAATCCCAATTACCAGAAAAGTGGTTCTATATGATGATAAGACTTGTGTATGTGGACAAAACAAGCAATAAAGAGTTTAAGAAAATAATTTTCTTATTCAAAAATCTTCTGAGAAGAAAGGCTGCAGACTTGTCTTCCAACAGAGCAGCCCCATTACTCTGAACTGCTGCAAAAAGATGAGAAGAGAAACACATGAATCCAGGAAAATCTTTCCCTCCCTTCTGTGACAAGGAGATGGACAGGATGGCCTAATAGGCATGTTGTGGTGCCGTAGTGATGTCTAAATTCAGTTTCTCTTGTGTGACTGTCCGTCTGAGGTGGAATGCCTTTCTCGGTGCCATTTTACTTTCTAAAGAGCTTTTCTGATACATCCTGGAAAGGTCTTAAACTCTCCAGAGCAGACATACCAGGACTGCACATCCAAGGAATGATGTTTCCTGGGTAGAAGCCAGATTTGATTTCTGGCAATTTTTCAGTGACCCTAGCTCTCAAGATTTTTTTTTTTCCCAAATCAGCTTGTGCTGCTAACTGGTCTCTGCTCTGTACCATAGTCAGCATGTTGTCTAAACAGACCATTATCCTGAGCTCCCACTCACAGAAGGCTGCTACCATGGAGCTGACAAGAGGCCAAATGGTAGGCTGGAGACTTGCCAAAATTCTCTTTCCCAGCAAAACATGGAGGAACCTTTGACATTCTTTCACCAGCAGGATAGGAAGACATCCTTCAGGTCTAATCCCACCATCCAGTCATCCCACGTTGAGGTGTCTCTTAGGAGATGCAGCCCTTCATCTTGCAATGCAAGCGCTGATATGCTGCCCCGACATTCAGTCATTTCCCATTTATTATGGATTAACTTTTTCCTCTGTTCTTTTGGGCATCAGGAACAAATTGCTTTCAAATGTTGTTTAGTCCAAGCGAATTTTTACCACTGTTCAATTTCTCATGACAGAAATCACCTTTTCTTGTGTCAGACTCTTGTGTGCAGCTGAGAAAATTATTTAATATTATATGAGCGGAAAATATCTGAGAAAAGTATCTGCCAAACGTGTGTAGAAACTGTAGCCGTGATACCAAGGGCCTTGTTTTTATGGACACATGCAACTTTGTGGCCCATACATCTTTCATCTCTTTCTCTGATCATTGGAGGAGCAGACCATCTAGGCCTCCTGAGAATTTCATTTCTCACTTTAAAGAGAGAATTTGCCTGTACTAACTATAAAGTATAGTATTACATTGGCCATGACATCAAGTTGCAAGCCTCTGTTTTTCCACGCAGAACAGACTGCTTATCCTGGTGATGAGAAAGAGCAATCGCCTTCCTGAGTGAAAGTCTTGGCATTACTCAGGTTGATGACAAATCTGTTTGTAGGTTGTCCAGTTGCCTGAAGTTTTATGGTGAAAAAGGAAAACAGAGGATTGGAAAATTGATTTTCTGTCCCATAAAGAAGTAAGATTTTAAAAAAGAATCCAAAATCAAGACAAAAGCCCTATACTATATATGTCATTATATTCAAATAACCCAGCTGCTCGGGGTCAAATGGACTGTTTCATTGAAGCTTTTAAGCCTATTTACTTCTTACTGTAATACAAATTATGCCATATATGATTTTGTATATAGTCAGTTTCAAAATCCTCTTTTGCTTTCCATTCACAGAAAGTATTAGTTATTTCCATTTATTTTCCATTGAGAAATGTCCTTCACAAACTGTTTTACTGTTTTTGTTGAATCTTGCCCTGCTGTGATAATAGAACCCAGTTTTAGACTGTTGCTTGTATCCATGAGATCTGAGTGGCCATTTCTGTTTACATGGACTACAGGGTAGTTTCATAAATTAGGCAACAGGTAGTTCATTAATCTTTGTGGCTTCGGGGTCTCCATTGTTTTCATTCCAAGACTTTTTGCCCACATGTCCGGCAAGGCTGGTGACAAGATGAAAATCCACTGCCCCCTCTCTTCTTTTTCTCTCCTTCTCTTCTTTTTTCCCCCAAGAGGTCTGAATTTAGCAGTTAATCTTACATTACTGGATATTTGAGAAAGCCAATACTTTGCAGCTGAACAATGCTACTGTTAAAATCTGTTGATTCCCTTGTGTCCTACTCTTCATATATAAAATGATTTTTCTATGTGTTATCTCTCTACCTTTCAATTCTCTGTAGCAGATATGTACAAGCATGCCTCCCTTGTTCACCAGGAGAATGATGTAGTTATTTTCTACAGAAAGTTCTGGAGCCTTTTATTCTCTTGTATACTAAGTAACTCAGTTATAGTTTGCATCAATTGATTATATAATTGGAGTGCAAAGGAAGCATAAGCATGCACCTGTCCTAAGGATTTATAGTCACAGTTAACCGGGTCTGTGTCTAAAATTAGGCAGCTAACTTTTGAAAATCACAACCAAAGACATCCTGACTTACTTACAAATAAATCTGATTATCAGATATATATCAGAAATAAAGATTATTTTTACTATTGCTGTCAAATCTTGCTGTTTTCTCGGTACTGGTGCTCCTTACGATCTTTTTGGTATCTTTAACATCCTGTGAGAAATAAGACGATGTTTGCTTGACTTTCAGAATACCTAATTTTATATTTTTTCTTCTCTTTGGTACATCTAGGGTCTCAGATTTTTTATTATTATTATTTCACTGATCTGGGAAAAAAAAAGATGGTGATGTTGGAATTTTTCCATGACTCCCTTCCCCGATTCATTGTTTGGACTATCATTGTTATTGGGCAGTTTTATTCAATAAATCTACTGTGTCAACCATCCCCAACTCTGATTTTTTTGGACATATGCTTCATTCTTCTATACTTCACAACAAAGGACTCGGAATAATCTTGCTAAATATGAGAAGTTTACCTAACAGAATTGATTATCTCAGAGGTCTGCTTTCTTAAACACAGCTGCAGTTCCCAGCCCTGTCTAAAACACAGTTTGACAATGGCAAAACAGACAGTGAACTTATAGTACCTGGTCACCACATGTTCAGATTCTAATCTCCACAGAGGAAATTTTAATGTCCTCTATGTGGTTTTACATTCTATTGACATGATCAACCTTGTCTAGTTTGCAGGTGAAATATATTTTCACAAATATAAAATAACATGTGGTTTCCAGTTTTAAAATTTTATTTTATGGTATTTCATAACCCTTTCAAAGGTTACATCCACTACATGCAAAAAGTTCCCCTTTCTTCAATAAGTTTAGGAAATAATCTACTTTTAAGTAGTCAAAATAATTTTATTCCTCCTGCATATGGTCAGCTCTCCCTTACCCAGGGCTGCTTCTCTGTCCAGTAACTAAATTCTTCACCTGCACATCTTAAAGAAGTCTATCTATCAGAGCTGCTTTTGCCTGTACCAGATGAGTTCCAGCAGGACTTTTTATCTCTGATAGAGAAACATAAAACTACGGGTAAGCCCCTCTTTGAGCCAGCTCTGTCTTGGAAGGAGCAAAGTGATGTTTCTGTAGCTCTTTACCAAATCTAGTTAAATGACTCTACAATACAGACAAAAAAAAACAAACAAAAAATCTCATATAAACTAGCCTACAAAATTAATTGTTCTTCAGGATAAGAATCTTTGTACATTATAAGCTGATGCTTATATCTTCTTTTAGCATGACTTTTGAATCACAAGGTTCTTCTCAAGTCATGGAAAAAAGATCCTGTTAGATATTGCTACTGCTGCCATCCTTCTATATTTGGATGTGCTGGGATTTGTAGAGTTGCCTCATTCTATAACATCGGCTCTATGCAAACCTTATTCTTTCCTTATTGTGATGCAGCCCCACTGGTTCATTTTTTTTCCAAATAGAGCATGTGATTGGTCCTTTTGCCTGATAACATACACCATTTCCAGTTCAGTGTGATTGTGCTTGCCTTTTCTGAAGTCAGTTAACAGGGGATATGGACCTTTTCTTTAAATTTAGTCTTTAATTCAGCTAAAATTCCCTTCCTTAAGAGGGCAATGTCTATCTCTCTCTACTATGACTATATTAGAAGTCAAATCTCTTGCTTAAAGGTCCGGCATTAGCTGTGTGAAATTAGACAAAGTGAATAATCTAAGTGTCTGAAATATTTCTGTTGAAAAGACTGTTCTTTCCTATCCTTGATGTGAGATTTGTCTTAATTAAGTTTTGCACATTACTATTGTTGAGATTGGTGTTCCAAATTAGCAAATTGATAGTAAATTAGAAAATTTAGCAAATTGCTAAAATAACAGTATTATTACTAAAATCTTTACATCAAAGTAACTTGACACGCATCTTGTTTATTTTGATAAAAAACTATATAGAGCACAAAAGCAATACCTTAAAAGATGAAGATGTTTTTTCCCAGTGGTGATTCAGTAGAGACAAATAAGTGGCACCCACATTTTCTGAATAATGTTAAAAAGGAATCTCAGAGTGAACCTCAATATGTCAGTGCAACTCAAGAATTCTCTCCAGGTCCTTTAAACAACCCTTGCTTGTCCTTTTTCATCAAACTGATGATATGCTAGCAATTGTGGTTAATACAGTAAGTAAATAGGGTGCTGAGTTTTACTAAACACAATGGATGGTGAGGAGATAGAGAGATTCCACAGGCAGAACATTAAGAAATGGCCAAAGAAGACATTTCTTATGGGAGATATTGCAGGATACTGATAGAGGGGCTGAGCAGAAGGGAAAATGCAGTCCTCGGTCCTTTAGCGCAGATCATCTTAGGATCAGAGTCCTGGGAAGGAAAATGTAATTGGGAAGGGAGGAAGGGAGGAAGGGAGGAAGGGAGGGAGGGAGGAAGGATGGAAGGGAGGAAGGGAGGAAGGGAGGGAGGGAGGAAGG
>NW_010579278.1:212184-233759 GCF_000705375.1 Tinamus guttatus | reverse complement strand
GAAGGAAGGAAGGAAGGAAGGAAGGAAGGAAGGAAGGAAGGAAGGAAGGAAGGAAGGAAGGAAGGAAGGAAGGAAGGAAGGAAGGAAGGAAGGAAGGAAGGAAACCAATGCTCTAGCTAGGGCTAGGTGCATTGCAAATAGAGAGAGGGATATAGCAGTTGCCTTGAGCAGCTTTAAACAGATGGAGATAAAAATTATAAAACAGAAGACAGTGGTCTGAAATACATTAGCCTGAAAGTGTGTGAATGTCACTGGATTCAATAACGGAAGGAAGCTGGTATGCATCATGCATCAAGTTCGCAATTATCTGAAGGGCTCTGCATTTCTTTCTTACCTCGTTGCTACAGAAAGAGCAAGGGGATATGCAGAACACAGACTGTGGAGGAAGGAGTACTACTGAAAAGACAAAAAGTAGAAAGTCTTCACCGACAGTTCTTTTTAATTTACAGTTACTTTTCTCTTACAACACAGGTGCCCTTGTGATGCCCTGTAAAAATGTAAAAGAAGACTACAACTGAATTACAAATTCATTTCATTCCAAGTGAATGATCAGTTTCCTCTCAAATGAAACCTCACTTAAAATGCTATCAAAGAGCATTATATGGTAAATTAAACTAATTCGTTATCTGTTTATTTTTCATTCTTTCTATCACTGCATTTTATGAGCCCAGTATAATGGTACATATGTATCTGTATCAATTTCCTGATTATTAAGAAGACGCTGTAGACATTATCCTTCCTTTTTATGGAAGTTCCGTTCCTTATTATGGAAGTTCCCAGCTTTAACAAGGATTATCTAGCAGAATATGCAGCATGATAGATTTTACAATAGCACTGTCACAGTAAAATCACTCCTTTAATGCAACACTCAGAACTTTCTAGTACTCCACATAGTGATGGTATGGAGCATCTTAACTGCATAACAGATATTACCCAGATCTTTCAGATCTCATATGGAAGAGTGAAACAGTCCTTTTACAAAGTGGTTTTACAGTACATCTTCAATTTTTTTTACTTCTTTTTAACCCTTTCAGAAGCAATTTTGGATGTTCCCTTTATTCATACCCACATCTACTCTTTTCCTTTAACCTATTATATTATTTGCTCTGGTAACTTCTTGTTACCAGAGAACTATATGGGAACTATATATTTATTCAAGTTCTCTTTTATCAGTTTTGTGGTTTCTGTCTTCCAGTTTCATGGGATGATCCCATTATTCTTCTATTAGAAAAGGCCTAGGGAGCATCTGATTGAATTTTTCATAATGTTTGGTGTTTAATACATCATTGTGCTGAGCATGACAAAGCATAAGTTCTCCATTGCCGAATATTTTCTTAGAATTCATACATGTAGCCTTCCAAATGATCTGTTTGTTATATTTCAAAACACAACTGGAAAACTTTGCATTATTTACATCTCTCAAATAACACATTTTTATTGTTAATGACTTTCTTTTCCTTGCATTTTCAAACTGACAGGATTAGGAGATTCCAAACTAAAGTTCTTGGAAACCTATAGCAGTTATGTTAGAGTAAAAGGAAAGCACAAACATATCCAGTTCCTGATACTTAAACCTGTTTATTACCTCTATTTAATTACCCTGTAAATAAACGAGTATGAAGCCTCATACCCAAAATTTGTTAATCCATCTTGTATTAAAAACAGTGAGATTACAAACATGAATAAAAACTCCTCATGTAGAAATAATTTGCAGGATATGTTCCTGTAGTGGAGGAAAAATAAAAGAGAGATTAAAAAAAAAGCTAAGTCAAAATATATAGAAATAATGACAATTAAGAGTGGGAGATTACAGCTAACAATTTTAATTAATTTACATCCTATAAGATATAATAGTTTGAAGAAAACATTTTTAAGACAATGGGTAGTAATTTCTCAAAGATTTTAAATAATAACAAACTTTTTTTTTTTCTCAAGTATCCTTAGACCTGACAGCAGATTGAGGGAGGTGATCCTGCCCATCTACTCAGTTTTGATGAGGCTGCACCTGGAATATTATGCACAGTTCTAGGCTCCCCAGGACAAGAGGGATATAGAACTTCTAGAGATGGTCTAGCATAGAGTTACAAAGATGATTAAGGGACTCAAGCACCTTATGAAAAAAGATTATGCAAGCTAGGCCTGTTTAGCTTGGAGAAGAGAAGACTGAGAGGGGATTTTATCAACATGTACAAACACCTGAGGGGAGTATGTAAAGAGGGTAGGGCCAAACTCTTCTCAGTGGCGGCCAGTGGCAGGACAAAGGGTAATGGGTACAAACCGAAACACAGGAAGTTCCATCTCCATATGAGGAAGAACTTCTTACCGTGAGGGTGACAGAGCCCTGGAACAGGCTGCCCAGAGAGGCTGTGGAGTCTCCTTCTCTGGAACCTGCCTGGATATGACCCTGTGCCAAGTGCTCTAGGTGTCCCTGCTAGAGCAAGGGGGTTGGACTAGATGATCTCTAGAGGTCCCTTCCAACCTCAACCATTCTGTGATTCTGTGAACATTACAAAGGAATGCAATGATGAGCTTTTCAGTGCTAGACAGACCCTACAATGGAGAAGATGTGGTGAATGATGGACTGATAACTGCATTGAAGGAAAGATAGTTTTGA
This sequence comes from Tinamus guttatus, assembly GCF_000705375.1. The sequence goes on along the minus strand of NW_010579278.1, from coordinate 231,145 downwards.
TATTCTTCACAAAAGACAGTCCTGGAGTATTTTACAAGATGTACTTGGCAACAATTTGGTGTATAAGAGAAGCCAGTAGTTGTCGACAATTTATGAAGGCACCAATTTTGCACTAATGTAAACTGTGTACACCTTACCTTAGGCCATTAATCTCCCTGTCTCAAAATCTATTGTTTTGAAAGAGGTTTAAATTGGTCAGGAACTCAGCCTTTTCTGCACTGTTAACATTGTCTGAGGTTTAAAGGAAAATAGAAAACTTATAGCAAAATGGAGGAAGGCTTTGAAAGACATTAAGAGGTACATTAGCGAAAACAGAATAAACATACTGAGTACATTCAAATTCCTAGATTTTAGTGTTATTTTTCTAATAAAAGACTGCATCGCAGTAATGATTAGCAGAGGTGATTGTTCAACAGAAAAAGGTATGAATTGTAATTAGTACAGTAAGAAAAATAAATCTCATTTAATAACAGCATATTTACTCTAAGAGGTAATAAAAGCATAGCAAGAATGCTTTTATGTTACAACTATGTTTTATTACTAATGATTCACCGATACCTAAAACATTCTAAGCAAAATCTCCAAAGAGTTACAACTGAGGTTTGGTGCAGAAAATCTGTGTCCAGACAACCATTTTTCACAGGACCACAGGCCCCATGATCTTGCTTTTCTATAGTATTTGAACATATAATAAGCTTTTTCCCTTGTATGGATTCTTTTGAACTTTATTGCTCCACCTTAAGAAAAATAAAATAAAATAAAATAAAATAAAATAAAATAAAATAAAATAAAATAAAATAAAATAGGTTCTCCTGCAGAAAAGAGCAAGTATTATTCAAATTATTTTTAATACAACAGTCTAAATATGCCATTAACAATTTTGTTTTGTTAGTTTGGAAAGGGGAAGTGAAAAGGAGAGTGAAAGATGCTTTGCTGACATGCAAAACATTTTGAAAACTGATTAATTATTTCTCCTCTCTTCTCTGCTTTCATGATGGAGATTCCGTACGGCTGGATTCTCTGGGATTGTATTCTGGTCACAATGTTGTTACCATAGCAATGATGAATGTGGATAATTGGAGAGAACGGTGAAGTTGATAAAACAGTTTACCTCAAACTTGGCTGAAAGCAAAAGCAAAGTCTCCTGTGTCCTGGTGAAAGACCAAGGCTGCATCTCTGTCCTGAAAGGGATGACTTGTCCTTAAACAAGTAGCATCCCAGGATACATGTCTGTCTGCATGGGTCCCTGAAGCATGTCCTCTCCATATTTGTAGCTCTCTGACAGATATAAGAGATCAAAAGGTAGGATATAATTAATTGTTATAAGAATTCACACACATAGAGAGCAGATGCCTGGCAGAGAATATAATGTGTTGTGTTAAATGATTTAATAACAGGAAAAGAAGAATCTCTGGATGGAGGAACTTGATATAACAGAGTGCATAAGCCATGCCATCCTGCCCATAACAAAATTTTAGTAGAGTGGAAGCAAACCTTCATTTTTTTTCAAAGAAGTTGTGTGTGTATTTAGAAGCAAGTTGGTTTAGCAATTTTCCTAAGAAATTTCTGATCTCATTAGACTGACTAGTAGAGATTTTAGTGTAAACTGGGTAATATGAGGTGATAATTAACATGAGCCATAGAGAAATCAGTAGATAACATTTGTATAGAAAAAGAAAAAAAAATTCTCCCTTTTGGTGTATTCATTACTTCAGAAAGAAAAACTTTAAATGATATGTCTTGATCACCTAAGGACCTATATAATGAGTAAAGCTGGCACCTGCCAGCATATAAAGTAGACTACAAAAGAGTGTTAAAGAGCTAACATAAAGGGCACTCTCCACTAAGCCCTTATTGTGAATCCATATGGATTAGGGTACCAGCACAGAACTAGAGGGAATCTCTTGATGTATTTCTTAATTCTAAGTAGCTAATAAAAGTAAAAGGAAAATTCTTTGAATTACATGTTAGATTTGTTTTTCACAGTTACACTGCTATTTCCAGGCTCTAGTGTGAATAAATAACCTGGGACTAATCAAAGTTCATGTTTAGATCTTCCTCTTGTTTAGGTTTCTAGATAAACAGGAGAGTAAGAAAATCTGGCAGAGAAAGCAAATATTCATATATAAACACAGCCTGGAATAATGTTTGCAGCCTTGTATCAGATTTATGGTCTACTCATACTTCTGTATGCTGTGATTGGTTACATAAACAATGCACCTTACTTTTGACCAGACATTTTATTTTTCTTTAATCCTTGGCCATCATGGTAATATAATGGAAGTCTATATCTCAGCAGAGAATGGAAAGATACGTAATGGCCATTACTATATCATACTTGGCAGTAGTGCCTAGGTGTGCATGGTGCTCCTAAACCAATTTATGCCACTCTAAAAGCCTCTCTGGAGTGCACAGGGGAATCTGTATTTATGCAGGATCAGATCTCAGGTGCGTACTAACCTCTTCACACTTGAATTCCATTTCCAAAGTAATAACTGACACAGTGTCGAATGGAGTCCTCCTGGGTAGCAATTCCAGTGCCAGGCAGTGGGGTGGGAGGCTGCTGTTACTCAAGAGTTTGAATACCCATGTGGTAATACAAAATGACGAATAACATGAAGTCTGATTCTGTTGGGTGCTCAGCAGGTTATGATCACTGCCAGTCCAAATTCGCCAACACAGGCCTTTTTACTGCCATCTTGTTATATTACAGAATATCAGGACAAGTTGTATATTTAAAGTTAAGCACACATATATAGCATTGTATGACTATGTTATCACTACTTCAGAGTATTTAAAGTATTTTTGATCTTTAAAAATAAGTATAAATTATTTCTTCTATTCTTTAAGATGCCAAGTTGAAATTGGTGGAAATACTGAAAGTTACTGGATGTGTTCCTGGGAAATTGCGGGTGACCTCAAATTCCAGGATGCATGTAATGCCAGTATCAGAGCAATATACAACTGTTTTTTTTTAAGGAGAAAAGTCATACTTAGTAGAAATAGAGTATATCCAAACATGAAAGTTATCCTTTTCAAGTGGAAATAGAGAATTCTCGAATAATTTCTATACTGTGGATTAACTCAGCAGATTTCTTTTAGCAATAACTTGCTCCCCTGCGCCACTTAAAAAGGCCATCGAATTCATTTCAATTCATGGAAAATGAAGTGCTAGTCAGTTGGATGGGATATTTCCCATGGATCAATTTCTTCTTTTCAATTATGAAATAATTGAAGATTAAGAAATCTTAGAAAAGATCTTTTGTACTATAACTCTTGAATAGTTTTGGTAAAGTTTTTACTAGAAAATAATTAGAAATATTTATCATTAATTATTTCCAGAGAATAATCTATTATGACTCTAGGTAAGAATCTAGATCAAAATATCTCTTTTTTATCATTGACAGGCATACTGTGAACACAAAGATTTTATTTTATCCCATAATACGTCTTCCTTTTTCTAACACCCAGCTGTTTGTGTCATTGTCCATATTTTGAACAGAAATCTAACAAGCACCTCTGAATGTGACACTTCCAAAATGAAAAGTCTGGGCAAGTCATTACATAGCTGAAGGAACTTATCCTAGATCTTAGAGCAGAGACCGGTTTTCAGATGTGTGAAAGAGGTTGCAGTCATGATAGATTAAAGTGATTGCAGAGCCAAAATAGTAATGATTTGACAAAGTACGTTCCTCTAGCGACCTTCTGCTGATATTATTGCACCTTCTAACAATCAAAAGGATGGAATAGAAATTTGTATTGAACAGTGGAAATAAACGTAGCTCTTTTAGCTTGAAAAATTGATGGATGCAGTATAGAAATAAGCATTCATAAAATTAGCCAGCTGATCTTAACTTCTAGTCATATTTACAGTGAATGGGTATGCTTCTAAAAGGAATACACTGTTTTAAAAAGATTGTTGACTTCCTGATGACTGGATGCAGGAAAATCACCCACAAAATGAAATGTTGAGTGCTAAATAATGCTGTTTCTCATCTCATACAGTAGGCTTGCTACCTCACTTTTCACTGTATAGTTAATGTCCTTTGGTCACAGAAATGTCTATAAAAGGATTATCACAACAAATCCATCTCCATCTGTAATTTCTGTAGGCATGTTGCACATCATTGCCACTTAAAATTTGGCAGCAGTGACCAAATTTAGATATACCTTTTTTTTTTCAAAAAATGCAGACCTAATTGTAATTAACCAGCAAAGCATATTTATTATTTTATAAATGTTAAAGATTTCAACCAAGATTCTGTTCAGTTCTGTATATTGATAATAATTTTGAATTATTTTTCAGTACAGATGATAGATTTTGAAGCACTTTAGTTATAAGTTCCAAAGCTTTACACACAGGAAGCTTAGGCTTAGTTAAGTTTACGCTATGCTAATCTATCTGTGCAAACTGACGCAAACTTACACAGGTAACACAGCAGGGCACTAGCAGAACAGAATCCAAGGTCGTTGGCTGCTCTTTGTTTGAATTAGTCTATAATGTCAGTAATTAATCTAAATCTTAATATATGTTATCTGCCTAAGATAACCGCTGCTCTCCATCATCTTTGAGAGGTCATGGAGAGCAGGGGAGGTACCGGAAAGAAAGAAAGCCAACATCACTCCAGTCTTCCAAAGAGTCAAGAGGGAGGAGCCAGGAAACTACAGACCAGTCACTCGGCCTCACCTCCATCCCTGGAAAGGTGATGGAGCAGCTCATCCTATAGACCATCTCTAGGTATGTCAAGGAAAAGAAGGTGATCAGGAGTAGTCAGCATGGATTCACCAAGAGAAAGTTGGGTCTGATGAACCTGATAGCCTTTGAAAATGACCAGCTGGATGGACGATGGGAGAGCTGTGGATCTACTTTGACTTCAGCAAGGCTTTCGACTCAGTCTCCCGTATCATCCTCGTAGGAAAGCTTAGGAAGTGTGGACTGGCTAAGTGGACTGTGAAGTGGATTGAGTGAGGACTGGCTGGATGGCAGATCCCAGAGGGTGGTGACAGACAGGGCCAATTCTGGTTGGAGTCCTGTGGCCAGTGGTGTCCTGCAAGGGTCAGTGCTGGGCCTGGTGCTCTTCAGCTTGTAGATCAATGGCTTGGACAAGGGCACAGAGTGCACCCTCAGCAAGTTTGCAGATGACATCAAACTGAGAGGAGTGACCAACACACCCGAGGGCTGTGCTGCCATTCAGAGAGACCTAGACAGGATGGAGAGTTGGGCAGAGGGGAACCTCATGAGGTTCAACAAGGACAAGTGCAGGGTCCTGCACCTGGGGAGGCATAATCCTAAGCATCAGTACAGATTAGGGGTTGACCTGCTGGAAAGCAGCTCTGCAGAGAGAGATTTGGTAGTCCAGGTTGACAACAGGTTAACCGTGAGTCAGCAATGTGCCCTCGTGGCCAAGAAGGCCAATGGGATACTGACCTACATCAGAAGGAGCATTGCCAGCAGGTCAAGGGAGGTGATCCTGCTTCTCTACTCAGCTCTGGTGAGGCTTCACTTGGAGTACTGTGTCCAGTTCTGGGCTCCCCAGGACAAGAAGAACATTGAGTTTCTAGAGAGGGTCCAGCTACAGAGGGTAGAGCCACAAAGATAATTAAGGGACTGGAGAATTTGTTAAATGAGGAAAGACTAAGCGAGCTGGGCCTGTTTAGTCTGGATGAAAAAGGCTGAGAGGAGATTTGATTAACGTGTTCAAGTACCTGAGGGGTGATTGTAGGGAGGATGGGGCTGGGCTCTTCTCCGTGGTGGCTGGTGACAGGATGAGGGGTAACGGGTGTAAGTTGAAACATAGGAATTTCCATCTCCATATGAGGAAGACCTTCTTTACTCTGAGGGTGACAAAGCCCTGGCACAGCCTGCCCAGAGAGGTTGTGGAGTCTCCTTCTCTGGAGATCTTCCAAACCCGCCTGGATGCCCCCCAGTGCCACGTGCTCTGAGTGTCCCTGCTGGAGCAGGGAGGGGTTAGACTAGATGATCTCTAGAGGTCCCTTCCCACCTTAAGCATTCTGTGATTCTGTGAATATGTATGTATATGTATTTACATTAAAAATTATTTTTGAATAAAGTTTTTTGGGTCACTTTATATTCAGATATACTTAATTTAGAGATACAGTGCACTTGCACAGTTCTGAACATAAGTGAGCATTAGTAGGCATCAATATCTTAGTTTATTATAATATTATTGAATGGTATTTTTTTTCCTTCTGTAATTATCAGTGTTTTTGTAATAAAATCTACTTTTTTCTGCATGGATCTGGAATTCCTGTGGGACATTTTTAGTCCTACACACCGTAACAGAAAGAGTTTGTATGGCAATTTACAACCAGCTTCTGTGAAGAAAGAAGAACGTGGTATTAAAATTCTATCTGTGTGCACAATAAAATGCACACAGAAAGGGGAAATCACTTTTCCTCCCCTGGTATTTTTCTCGAGAGCTGTTGCTGGGAAGTTTTGAAATACAGTGATTTTTTTTTTTCTTGACTCAGTTATGATCTTTTTGTCCTAAATCCCTCTCCTCCTTTCATAAGGAAACAAAAACAACAATATCAGATCAGACCAAAGATCCATCTCTCCCTGCAGCTTCCCTCCAATGATGGATGGTAATGAACGCCTAGGGAAGAGTACTAAGGACAGGATAGGCATACTGCTCTGTTTTCCCAGGACACTCCCTAGTTCCTCCATTTGCTGGTGATGTTATAGTGGCTGCTGCTCATGAAAGAATATGTGAGTTTACTTTCATGTGAGTAGTGCTGTAATAAAACTTTCAGGATATCTTTTTTAAACTTATTCAGTGAACGAATTCACCAGAAAATAGAATCATAGAATCATAGAATCATAGAATGCTTAGGGTTGGAAGGGACCTCTAGAGATCATCTAGTCCAACCCCCCTGCACACGCAGGGACACCTAGAGCACGTGGCACAGGACTGCATCCAAGCGGGTTTTGAAGATCTCCAGAGAAGGAGACTCCACAACCTCTCTGGGCAGCCTGTTCCAGTGCTCTGTCACCCTCACTGTCAAGAAATTTTTCCTTAAGTTCCTATACCTTAGATCTCTGTAACTTTACAGGGAAAAAAAGGTTTGCTTTAAGAAATAACTAGAATTTATAGATGACCTCATTAATCAGGAGGCTAATGAAATGGATTATATGGCCTAACATAAACATGAGGTGCCAACCTGGGATTTAAAACTTGGTTGTCATGCTCTGCTCTGCAGACAGGACGAGTACAGCGTGGCAGACCAGAGCAAGAGCAAATGAGTTGGTGACTTGGAGCAGCAGGACATGCAGCTGGATTCCCAGGAAGCCAGGAACCTCAACTCCACACCAGCAATAAGCGGAAGCACTTATGTGGAGAGCTGAAGGATGTGGGCTGCTGCTCCCCCAGAGCCCTTTTCCATTAGGAACACAGTCAATGTGAAACAGACCCTGCTAAAGGGAGCAGCCCATGTGTGGCCAGGGCTGTAGTAAGGAGACTAGGAAGTGGTTGGGTGGTTTGGAGGATTCAGCACAAAACAGCAGTCAGAGATTCTCCTTAGGAGGACTTCAGTCAGTTGAATGGTGGGACTGGAAATGAAAGGAACATGTGGAAAAGAGTGTGAATGAGGCTCTTTCCCCATGTGAGTATCATTTGAAGGGGGAAAGAAAAACGAAAGGCTGGAGAGGTTAAACTGACTGTTAAATAGAAGCACATTTCTTGCACATAAAGTTTTATTGTGAGAGTTGTGTTTATGGGCCTAGTGAGAAGGCTGATTAAATGGCAGGTTAATAAAGGGACAGCATGTGGTTTCTGACCTAGGTGGAGGAAAGTTATAAGGTGGGAGAGAAAAAAGTCTGACTGGGGGCCAAGCATGGAGAGAGGAAACCTTGCATCAACACAGCTCATAATCAGCGCTCCTTATTTAATATGGAGGAAGCTGTTTCAAAGAGGAAGGGAGCATGTACCATTGCTTTGCCATTGAGGCTAGTAAATCACTGACTAGAATCCATTATCAAGCTATAGTCAACATCCCATGTGATGGTGACTTCTGTGTCTCTAGACTTCAAACTTTCACAGTTTATAGCGCAGCACAAAGAAAACATGTTATGCTACCATCAAAGGCAAACGTAGTAAGGCTATAAAGAGCTGAATGTTTTGTGGGTAGAATTATTTTAAAACAGAACCTTTTGCATGAGGAAGTGATCAAGAACAACAACAAAAAATAATAAATAAAACAATAAAAATTTCCAATGGTACTTTTAGTGTGAATCTAGAAAAGCACACAATCTCCATCGTACTGGATGACGGAACCATTAGATAATATGGCCTTGCTAAGACACTTCAGAATTTGGTCTGAAGAAAGATGGTCATATTTCTAAGTATTTACCAGCTGATGTTTTGTATGTACTTGTCATAAATATGCACTTACTTCATGCACTTCAGGAGTACTGAAGATCAGAATGGACTGAAATGGTTCCTACTGTATTAGCATATCATTAGCATCTTATCCAGCTTGAAACCGCTGCCATCATCCTTATTACTGAAAGCCAAAATATGCAGGAATTAGCAATAAAGGACATAAAACCATTTGCCATTTCTGCATGTAACCACAAGTCCAACTGTCCGGCTCTGACATGACGAAGTTCTGCTGCACATCTGTGAAGTCCACGTTGGTGGCTGCCAGACAAATTCCATCTACTTGCATCTGTGAGACTTTGCCTTCTTTGTTGACTTAGCATTTCCTGAGGCATTTCTTTTTCGATCTACACTCTTGGAAATGCCTACTGAGAATGGTGAATTGTCATTTCCAATACCTCATTAACACTTCTGGCAAATGCCATTGTTTTGGTAGAAATCCATTATCTTTATGGAAAGTTAGATGTGCTGCTCTACTGCAGAACATAATGACAGGATGCCCTCAAGTGGCAAAATACAAATTCCACCCCCCTAAAATTAGAGCAGTTACTATGTAGACATTCCCTAGTAGATTTCCTGTTGGTTCAGATATTGACACACCACATGAAATTAAATATTTCTTAGTTGTAAAATAACATAAGAAAATGAATTAAAATAACATAGCATAAGCCTTGCAAGAGAAGAATATGGACAAGGAAGAAGTTCCCAAACATGAAAAGTTGTCTGTCTTTTAGCCTTCACAATCTGATTCATTTTTTGGCTGCACTAGTGACCTCTATCTTTTTAACAAGACTCATAAAATCTTCATGCAATTCCCAATATTGCTAGGAAAGGATTGTCACTAAATAACATATCTGAAAAAATTCTCATACATTTCTCATACATTCTCATTCATTTTGCAGGCATTTCAAAAATAATACTGTGAAAGTTCAAATGTGAAAATTCATTTATTTATGAGGAGTCATAGATTTTTTTGTAGGTGCACTATTTGCCAATACTACATACACTTATACAAATTGTTATTCTGAATTCATAGGAAATTGGCAACAACAACAAGTATTCATCAGCTCATTGGTATAAAGGTATTTTATAAAAGTTTTGAACTCTTAATTAATAAAAAAAAATTGTCTCACCATTTAAAAATAATACAGAAGTTTTGACAAATTAATTCATTTTTTTCCAGTCACCCAACGGAGTTATTACAATGAACAGCATTACTGTTTTGGTTATACAGCTAGTTTGTCTTCTGTCAGATAATAACAATAGGTTTTGAAAGTAAGCCAGAGTATGAAAGGTTAGAATATTCATTAATAATGCAAATACTTCCATGATGACTCTGCTGAATAAAATAGAACAGAGCAGAATTTTGTGATTATTATTGCTATCCTTTCAAAACTATATTTTCCCATTAAACAGACCTTATCCAAAAAAAATACGTAGTGCTAGCAAATTGAAAAATAAATGATGAGTGGCCCAGTGAATTCTAAACTCTTCCTCTTTAAAGTCACTGTTTCATCTTACATCTGAGATTTCTCTTCATCAGGTCTGTAATCTTCTTAAAATCTCCTTTTCCCTTGAAAGCCACAAGTATTTCCACACAGGTTTTTTAAGTAGGTAATTCTACATAAATTCATGAGGGCAGTGTGACATCATCCAAACTGTTTGAGGACAAAGGACTTGTCTTTATAAAAACATTATGCCTTTCAGATGGCATAGACTAAGGCCTCTAGTATTTCTAAAAGTACGACACTCAACATTTTGCATGAAAGCTAAGGGGTTTAAAAAAAAGTGTAGATAACTTTATTCTCATCTTCAAGAAAGCAGAAAAGCTGTGAAAAATCATTAATGTTACCACAGGTGTGGGAAATGATGCTGGAATAATTCCTCTTTTGCAAAACATTTATTTCCCTGACTCCCTGTTCAGGCAGCTACGTGCCCACATAATGTAGGCCTTGCCCTCTTACTCTCCCCTTCTGACTGCCTGGGTCAGTCTTTACATAAAAGAACCCAAGTTCCACCTACAAAGCCTTCTCTCTGTCTTTATTTTCATGGCAGACACTTTTATATCAGAGTACTTTCATCACAGTGGCACCCATACCAGAGCCACAATACTGTAGTTAAGGGTCTGTTCTTTGGCATTTCTATTCTAAAGGACTATTGTATGAGGTTGCTCAGCAGCTAAAATTCCTTCCATGCTGAGACTTGGCATACAAGTGCTTAGCTCAAAAGCAATTTAATTTTTTAAAAATTTGTTTTTAACTCTCAGTAGTCCCTTCAGGAAAAAAAGGTGAAAAAAAAAACAACAAATGCAGGCTGCCTTTGAGTGCCTTGAGTCTTTACAATCATGGGAGTGATCCTTACAGTGAAATATCCCAGGCTATTTTTCAGTAATGCAGGTTAAACCATTTCTGGGGATAGTCTAAGATTCTTGAATTGCTCTCCATGAAATAGATAAACCATAATACAACAGTAAATCTGTTTTCTGAATGAATGCTACATTTGCTAGAGCATGAGGACAGATTCTCCTATAAAGTTAAATTTTATACATTGTGGTGATGTCTATTTAAAAAAAATAGATGAAAAAGATAAATAAATATACAAATAGCCTTAATATCAGAACAGCTTTATCCAGGAGATTTGAGAGATGAAATCATGGAACATGGAATCAAACAATCCTCTTGTCTTCCCATCTCTGTGCTGAGTAGTACATCTAGCAAGGTTCATGCGGAGGATTTCACACCCTGCTTTGAAGCCATTATTCAGGGTAGTTCATCATGGCAAGGTGCCAGACGGATGGACTTTTGGTCTGTTCTTGTGTGGTTAAGAATGGATAGGGTGCCTCTCTGTCTAACATGGATTAATGTTGCCACTCTAAATTACATCACTCATTTCAGAAAAGTCAGGAAAACACTGAACCGTATTACATCAGCATATCGATTTACAGTTCTTATACACACAGAGACATTTCTAGTAATAGAAAAGATAGATGAAATACACAAAGGAAGGCTTGGGTGAAGAAATACACAAAGGAGGGCTTGGGTGGGAGAGCCCCCCCGCCGGATCCACCTTACTCTTTTAAGATGTAACCAGGACCTGAAGGTTTCATCTTAAGAATTGCTGGATTGCTAGGAGATTGAACACCTATAGGAACAGAGATGGGTGCTAACTGACAGAGATAACTTTTCATTTAAGTAGGTTAGATGAGGAAATTTCAGTATTGATTGATACATCAGAGACAAGGTAAAGATGTAACATCCCATCTGGACACCATCTTCCGAAGGCAGAACTTACCCAGTGAGAGAAAGGGTATCCTGGAAAACCATTTCATTTCATTTCATTCAGACATCACAGTTTTGCTTGAAATCTGAAACTAAGAACCAGTATTCTCAAAGCATGCAGGTCAAAATCCTTGATTTATTCTGGAGTACTTAATGTCAAGTGTAAATGGTGTACAGATTTTCAGAAACTACCTCACCAATAATACTTGGCCTATGCAGACTGGCTTTTAAGATACCTATTAGTCTGTTTGCACACTGGAAAAACGATATGCAAACATATGTGGCCACCAGTCCTTCCCACCTTCTACGGTTGCTTTACAGTAAACAGGGTGGTTCAGTAGCCAAAGTTCTCCTGAAAAATATACTTATGCTTTGAAATTATATACCTACATGCTCTGTAAGTGAGAGTGCTACTAATGCCTTTACTTTCCTTAGCAGTTGTGCTTATGGATACCAATCTAAAATATCCCTAAAGATCCAAAGTAGGTATTGGGTACCAAGTGTCGTCTATTCTGAAAAATATGCTTATATATATAATGATATTTTTATTTTGTGTTTTCTTGTTCTGTTTGGCCATTCTTATGCTCTTTTTTTTAGAAGAAGCAAACTAGCAAATGAAATATCTCACTCACTGCTACAGCTCATTCGAGAGGATTAAAGGTAAGTAAAAAACCTGTGGACCTCCGTAAGAATTTAAGAGCATATCCTTCTCAAGATCAGGCTGTGCACACTAACATAACACCCTTCTTCTAAGGCTCTCCTTGCCGGGAATTTTTATCATTAATGCTATCCTCAAACACACAGAGATGAGACATTGGTGGTCCAAGTGAAGAACATCCTGATAGGAGTTAAAGCACATGTATATCTATCTCCACTGATAATAAATATATCTATAATAGTAAAATCATGCCCAATTCCATCATGTTCTGTTGTACAAGAGAACCAAATGTAATTGGAAAAGCAGGAAAACCACAATTCAGAACCAACTATCTGCAGGAATAGCAGAGGAATTTGTTTTGAATATCAGCCAGCTATGCTTTTTTGTGTAAATACCCTCTTTATCGAGCTTAGTCTAGTGCGATAATCAGCTCTCTTTTTTTAACAAAATGTACAAAATATCTAAAGTAATTAGACTACATTACTGTCTAATTATACCAAATGGTAATTTTCAAATCAGAGCTACTGTATTTTCTGGAGCTTAGCATTCACAAATTAGTAAGACCTTAAATTAGTGGGCTTCTGCTCAAATCACTGGCAAGCTCTTTAACTATAGTACAGCGGTGCGAGCACACTTCTGTAATACACCTAATTAGTAAATCATTCTGTTCCTTATTACCCAATTAAAGATTGCTTTTCTTTTTTTACACATGGTTTCACACGTGTTTGTGTGAGCTTGGGTGTTTATGAACATGTATAACCTATAGAAGTAAAACAAGAAGTAGTAATTAATGGACTATTATTTCTGAATCATGAAACTGAAAAGCTCTTCTTCACACAGTGGATTTTTATGAGATTCTTAATTGTGTAGCAAATACAGGTGATGGATGTGTAGAGATTAAAACCAGATGGCTTAGTCTCTTGATCTTTAAATTGTCAGCCAGTGGTACTCCTTTTTATTTTATTTTTTTAACGAAGTCTGTTTAACCATTTTTCCTTTTGAAAGAATTTTCCATGTTTTTATTTAATGATGGATGGGATTTCCTGCCTTAGAAGCTGTGAAGATTGATAAGAATTTTTAACAAATTAGAAAAGAGATAAAGAACATTTAGATTAAATATCTAAAGTATTCAAAGAGGAAAAGGAGTGAATTAATATGTTACAAAATGACAGGAAAAGGTCACTAAAAATGACTGAAGAAAATCAGTAATGACATTTTCATAAAGAAAAAGTACATGAGCCACTAATAACATCCAAATTCATATGAATTACTATAGGCCCACAGAAAAATAAGAAAAATATCCATGTTAGAATTTTGGTAAAATGTATTTTTAATCTATATTTATGTTGTATGTCAATTAAAAATGAATTTCAAATTCAGATTCAATAACAATTCAACAACTTTGTAAAAGTCACTTAGAATCTACATGGGAAGGTTCTGATTTCATTTCTCTCCAGATTAAGAGTTAATACATCGAGAGGAAAATGTTATATATTACTTCTATATTGCATATGTGCATATTCATTATATATAGTATATATATGTTATTTGTTGTTACTTTTTAAAAATCAGATTTTTATCTTATAATAGTGAAAGTCTATTTCTCCATGTTCTAGAAGCAGGAAATGTATACAAAGGTCTGTTAAGATTTCATCAGTTGGCAGCAAGGAGGAATATCTGGAAATATTAATAGATTGTCAGCTGACTGTCAAGGAGTAGCAGGATGTGGCTACGAAAAAAGATGAATGATATCTTGATCATTAGTGGTATCTTAGAACACTGTTTTGAGACGTCTTTCAAGAATACATCTTGAAGTGCCAGTGCTGCAGTGCTGCCTCCTCATCTGGAATGCAATGGGCAGTTCATAAATGTAACTTAATATAAGAAAAGTAAATCCAGACTCAAAGGAATTTGAGAAAAGACATTAAAACAATGAGGGGAATGGGAAAGAAGAATTTAAAAAACGAAGCATACTTAGTACAGAGAACTGAGCATTGGAAGCAATGCCACAAATAGCTACCAGAACAAACTTCATTTTCAGGGGAGGTCAAAGTCCATGAAACAAAATGGCCATGAGTATCTTTAAACTGAAAATTATGAAGCAGTTCTGAATAACAGTCCTTATGTGGAAATAGAAGGAGCTAACACATTTTTAATGGAACTTAAATGGGATATAATTTATGTAATGGTTTTGTGTGATGGGAAGGGATTGGATTCAGTGGCCTTGAGGCAAGTACAGCAATTGGCAGAGAAGCAGCAAGAGGTCCTGTCCCCCCAGTCTATTAACTTATCACGACTGACAGCACAAGGTTTGTCATGTCAGCTCTTCATATGCTGATTTTATTCCAAATCATGCCCATGCCCATGCCTATGCCCATGAAGTTGCTTCCTGTCCTGTATCCTCTACAGCTAACTACTACCTCAGTTTCAATTAAGAGAGCGTATAAAAACATGTATGTGTTTTCAGAGCTTCTCAGTTATGCTTGGTGAGAAAACTTGAACTTGAAATAAAAAATTAGAATAGGTTTTCTTAGGAGATTTCCCTATTTCATTTTCAGGCAACATACAGATTGGCTCCCACACCATCATATTACACATTGTCTGATTCTACTCACAGCTGATATGAATATAAATTGTGAAGTTAATGTTGTGCATTAAACTGCTGGACTTTTGCAAGTGTAAAACCAATATACTATATACTACAATCAAAGAAACGTTTGTTTTGTGTACATGATATAGACACAATTTCTTTGAGTTTCTCAAAGTAAAATTGTCCACAACATCTCTCAGCACTGTTATGTAGTTGTTTCCCCAGTGATGCAAGGGGGAAAATAGATAATTATTGTTTACTTTTAGTATGGATATTTCCCTGGCCCTGTTGTTTCCAGCATACCAGTAATTTTGCAGATTGGAAGAAAAAAAAATCCTTTGCCTGTGGATTTTAGAATATAAAGAATCCTTTGATGGGAAATTTAGAGTATCATTGCTGGAACTGCTTGCAGCTCATCTACAGTTCTCTAGTCAGTGATGGGGATATGAGCATGCCCAAAACTCAGAAGGGAAGGAAAGGAAAAGATAGGCAGCAACTGGGTTTTTCACCTCCGAAATCTAAGTCTGGACCTGAAAGTGGGCCCTCCTCTGAAATAGTGCTCATAGAGGTGATAAAGAATGATATCTCTTCTCAATCTTGTTCCCTTGTGTGAGAAAATCTAAAGTCAAGGAGTGCCAGATTTTGTTTCAGACTACAAATATTTTCCATATTTGTGGGTAGGGCTTTTTCTCTTTACAAGTAACCCTGCAGTAGCAAAGGAACTGGGAGATGTGTGTCTCATTTCCAGCTTAGCATCCAATCTACTGTTTGGTAACAAACCTGAAGAAAGGTAAAGGACAGTATTAATGATGTTTTCTTATGGGACTCATTTAATGTGTATGCATCAGGATAGCACTAAAAATAAATAAAGATATTTGAATGTTTTTTCTTATGTAAACATGATTCATATAGGGTAAGTATTTAGTGGCTGGACCTTGAACACTGTCAGTAGAACGGGAGGAACCATGTGATAAGATTAGCCAAAAGTGTTAACTTTAACTCTAGAGGAATAACACATTCACTCACAACCAAAAATTTAGGGAACAGTTATGGGAATAAAATAAAACTATGCTATGCTACTAATGACGATTTTAATATATATATATAGAATCATGAAAGTGCTACTCATTTTACATATAAAAAAAATATATACGATTAATCGGCTGATACTCTCTGGAAGTTAAAATGGTCTGGTTTACCTTCAGCGGATACTGCATAGCTCTGAAAAAAGGAGTAAATCTTTTCGGGGCCTAAATATTTCTTTATTTCTTTATTCCTAAATAAACTTTCCTTCAGGTATCTGAATACTAGACATTTTGCCCTAAGCTTCTGTTTCCAACTTAAAATGTCACACAGCAGCGGACATAACAATTTTGTTCTGCTCTGACTTTTCTGTACCTGCTCATTCAAAGATGGGGTCACCAGAATATAAAATGTTAAATATTTGGCAATTCAAATCAGGGAAAGAAGCTGCTGCTTTCAGTGCATGATGTCAGACAGATGAACTTGCAAACTACTGAGCTGTTCCGACCCTGTGTTCTTCAAAGATGCTTCCCTCAAGGAAAACAATTGATTTTTTTTTTCCATCAGACAGCACTGTGAATGATGTTCAAACATGCCAATTATAGATAGCCTATTCATTTTGCCTGCATTCTGTCCTTCAGGCTGTTTTTCATAAGGTGCAGATTTAAAACTTTTCAGGGAAGCATAGAAATATATTTTCTATTTACTTTGTGTCTATACCCACTAACATATATTACAGGGAGATTCATTCCTTTAAAAAAAAACTATTCATACATGCTACATCATAGGGAGCATGCCAAGCGTGATTAGGCAAATCTTTTTAATAAACTAATTCTTATACTAATTAATACGAAATGCAAATTCACTATACTAAAATATAGTGTCTGAAACATACAGTAGACTATTATAATACTCCTAGTGTGTAGCCATGATCTTTAATTTAAAAATCCATTATGCTTATTTTGAGCGGCCTATCAAAAAATTACTTTTATAAGCCTTCTTTCTTTAAGGGATAAACAAATGAATAAAAGACACTTTTTCTTGCTATTTTCTTATGGCCTACCTTCCCTGAAAGCAGTAGCAATCTGCTGGCATGTTCGGACAAAACGTGTTAGGTGATTTGTTCACTTCTGCTTCTGGGAGAGTCTTTCCTCTCCCAGTAAGATGGGGTTTTCCCCTTCAGCCAACCAGTTCAGCAACGTTCCCCATGGATGGTAGCAACAGTCAGAGATGAGGACTTCTGAATGAAAAATAAAATAACACTGAAATTGTAATATGAGATCAAATTTAATTGGAATGACTACACAGAAGCTGCTGGCAAACACACTCATATTATCTAAGATTAACTAAGCTTTGGCCTAATGAGGATGAAAAGATGAGGCTTAAGTGATAGTTTCCTGACTGGTCAACAGCGGAAAGGCTTGCTAGTATGAAGTTAACTTCCAAGTCAAGAAGAAATAATTGCAAAATGGAAGGCCCTTGCCTTCGTTTTGTGAAAAGTTTTAAATGAAAAGTTCCTGTGACATCCTTGGGATTATTTTTATTCAGTCAGAAGATTTTGGAATGGATATTGATGAACACTAGGACTATAATCTAGGTGTAAGACTAGTCAGTACTGCAGCCACAGCAGCATGGAGTAGGTGCTATAGCCATAGCAGCATGAGGAGAGTAAATTAGGTTCTGCTAAGGTCTGTCATTCCCTGGCTCGGCTATGATCAGTTCTCACTCGTGCTATTTGATAACTGTGCTATAGACCCAAATCACGGATAAGGGACAGAAGTTAGACTGCAGTTTAGCATGGCTTTTAGGAATTTCATCCTGCTTGAGGGTTTTCTGAAGCTGCCTTGTGTCCATTAGCAATTATCTTTAAGAAGCTACTTATCTAGGATGGCTGATAGATTTTAAAGTAGGAAAAGATTGAATTATAGTCTGAATCCTAATTCCCCAAAAAACATTGAAACAAATAAATTGTTTTAGATGATAATAAGGAAATAAGTAAAAAGCATCAAACAAGTAGTATCTATTTCTCTTCTATTTAATACATTTATATATATTGTCGCATATCTTGACTTCACTAAGTTTTCTAACAGTGACTCAAATGGCTAACTATATGCTAGTTGTAACAACCATAAAGTGAGCATGTGGACTGATAAAAAACACATTCTGAACTTCTCTGTCAAATTTGAAGAAAGTATTAAGCTCTCACAAGGATATCTTTTCTTAAAGGATTTTTTAGTAGATGATTTGTAGGATACCAACTTACCTCCAATAAGGTGGAAGTGACTACAGGCACATTTTAGTGCAGTACTGGAATTCAGAATGATTCTCAATATTGTGAATGATCCTAGAAACACAGATATGATTCAGCAAAGATAAATGCAGATTTCTAGTGATAGAGATCAATTGCCTGTCATAGAAGTGATGGTCTACACTAAAATTATACAGAAAAGGACTTAGAATTTTTAGCTATTCAAAGGCTAAATATGAGCCACAAATGTAGTACTACTGAGGAAAGATAAATATTTTCACCATATATTAACAGAATAACTTCAAGACAAGTGAAGGGATCCCTCCAAACAACACACTGCTGGCGGGCCACAGTAGGAGTACTGTGCCTTGTCTTTGATATCACAGTTCAAAAAAGATTTGGGCCAGCTAGGGAGAGTGCAGAGGAAGACAAACAAAAGGATCAAAGATCATAATGATGGTATTTTTTTGAATCTTTGTCTTGTCAAAGCTACAAAGAGGAAGAGACTAAATCATTTTTATGTCCATTGTGGACAGAGTATAGTGATATCACAGAATCAGAGCTGAAAGAGATGTTAAAATGTCTTTGCAGGCACCACCATCCCTTTAAATTATGTCATATTCTAGGTCAAACCTTGCACAATTAGTCTGACTGGAGAATATTGTAAGAGCCACTACCCTGATATTTAGATATTTCCTTCTCAAGGAATCAAATCAGAGAATATTTGAATCATAAAATTATTCTTAATGCAAAAGGAATACATCC
>NW_010579278.1:149754-212157 GCF_000705375.1 Tinamus guttatus | reverse complement strand
CTGCAGGGAAGCTCAGTGCTTTCTGTGTCAGAATTTTTACTGTTCCTCATTTTGGATTTCACTAGTGCACTTGGATATGGCCCGTCCAAGAATGCAGTCAAACCAAAAGAATTTTCAAGAATCTTTCAAAATAATCTAGGTTTCCACTCACTATTTCTTTTAGGAAAAAAAAAAAAAAAAAAAAACCCAAGATATAAACACTAGAATTTATTTACTCAACAGTTACTTCTTATAAGAAAATGTACTAGTTGGCAATTAGCCTTCAGAAGCCTGAAATCTGAAAACGAAGGTAAATACTGCTTTATACCAATTTTTAAGCTTAAAAGAAAATATAATCATTTAAGATTCTCCTGATGAGGCCAGACTCAGCTAGGTATCTATTAAAAACTGACAGTCCTTTCATGAGAGCTTCCAGGCAGACACAATTTATGCTTATAGTATTATCCTTACTGGCAATGTAGTCAGACACAATCTAATCTGACAGCTGATCTACGTTGCATGGAAGCAGTGTTACTTCCATATGAAATTCTAAAAATTATGCATTTCAAATTATGTTAGAAAGTGGATAGAGAAATAGAGAATTGTGAATGAGGCAAAGAAACGAAATTACTCAGTAGGCTAGAAAATGCTATATTTCCTATATTTAAACCCTACAGCTTATACAACAAAATGAACATTTCTGTCCTAAAACAAGTTTTGCAGCTAGGCTAAACTTGGTCTTTCCTTAGTGTTTAGCTCCTACAAGCCCGCCTCCTTGTAGAGAAGAAAATTATTCTCATTTCAGTCTACCAAATGTGTAAAAAAAAACAATCAAGCAAAGTATGGTTTCTCGCTTTCTCTAAAAGAACAGGAAATACTTACAGACATCCTGATCCCAACTCCCTGTGTAGATCTAAACATCAAATGCAGAGAGTGGAAAGGTGTCAAACTGAAAGGATGACTTGATCCATTGTATAATGATAAGAAATATCCCATATTTTTTAAACTCTGATTTTATCTTGAGTTTTATTATGTTCTCCAAAAACTTTAAAGTTTAGTAGAATTTAGAGCCTTTTAAGCCCTTTCTCCAAAAACACTGCAAGTTCAACATTCTCTGAGAAGAGTAAATCTATCATTCTTGTCAGCCTCAGTAATCAGTTTCCATTGAAAAGTAACTGGATAAAGTAAAAAAGAGCAATAGTAACATGTCAGGCAACCTAAAGGAAAACATATATAGCGAAGTCTACTCTGTGCTCTATTGAACCTTTATAAGAAGTGATCTTGAAAGGAGAGCTGCACTAAGCTTTTTGTTAAAGATCTGAACTGAAGAGAAAGAGTCCCTTTAGGAGCAAGTCTTTTGAGCTTTACATATCTGAATCAGCTGTTTTATCTGGAAAACCTCTAAGAGAATTTTTCCTATATAAATTTAGAAAAAAAATGTTTAGTTAATTTAGCACATTTACATTGTTGGAGGAGGATTTCTGAAGTGTCTTTTCTAAATCTCTTTCTAAGCTTTTAAAGCTTATCACATTTTAAAAAATAGTTCACATTCCTATAGGTTTAATTGAGCTGTATGCAATTTTATAGAAAAGAGAATTTTGGAAACATATTTAAGTGGTCAGCATAGCAAAAGTAGCCTGCTAAAATTTTATTCAGGGTTAACAAGGAATAGCTCACATCAGGAAAGATATTTTATTGTAATTATACAGAGGACGCAACAAATAATATTTTTACTATTGAGCAAATGCTTCTGTAATGCATCATAAATAAATTTCATTGGAATATTTCTTTGCTTTTGCTTTCTATCCAGGCACTTTTAACACACAGGGTCAAATTAAGTTCTACGGCAGATTATACAGTTAGAAAGCAACAGTGTGATTATCTAGTCCATCCTTGAGTATGCAACAGGCCCCTGGACAATCACGATTTCACTATCATTTTAATGAGAGGATGGCTTTTGATAGAGAAATGTTTACTTCCAAGCATTCAATAAATGAATAGCTCACAATAGTTTTAGTAGTCTTCTCCAGTGGCAAATAATCATTACTATTTTAAATATTTACCATGTTTCCAGTTTTATTTTTTTCCAGTAGTAGCTTCTAGCATTTGTCTATGGTTATATCTCTGGGTGGAATGTTGTAGGGCTTTTCATTAAGAAGTTTGTCAGGCCCCTATGATTCACTGTGATCAAATCTCTCTGTAAGATTCTCTTTGATTCTCCAAATTGATAGATCTCTTTGTGTCTTTGACTATAAGGCATGCTTTCCCATACTTTGAACATCTCTCAACTCTGTTTTCAATCATTTTCCTTTGGAATAATTGCAATCACCAGAAAGGAATGGGTTTATTCTAAAACAGGCATGACCAATGCTTAGTACTGTAAATTATGTCTGTGATGTTAACATGTCACTCTTAATTCTGTCTATTCCAGTCAACGTTGATTGTCAATTTGACGACACAGCTAGTCTTCAATTTTATAGAAAGAACAAGTTTATTGGAATCCTCTTTTGAAAGGAATTTGTTCTGTTTTTTAGCGTGCACAACTGTGCTATCTTATCCACTTCTCAGTGTTTTTCTGTCCAGTCAAACTGAAGCCGTTTATAACAATTAAAATTTTGCCACGTCCCTTCATTGACTACTATGATCTAGCCACTGAGCTGCATTTTTCAAAAGCATCATGCCTTGCTCAGCGTGTAGTAAAGTACAAGTAGTAAAGCTATCATTGGTTTCAAGGAGCACAGAGATGAGGCAGTGCCAAAATCTTAGAAATATCTTAATCCAAATGATTTCTTCTTGATACTTCACAATATATATATTGAAATAAATTTTTTAAATTTGGTACAACCAAAATGATGATAAATTTATATCTGCAAACCATTCACCGAGTTTATAGACAGCTCAGAGAATAGCAGTCTCATATATTTAAAGGCAGTAACCTTTAAATTTTGAAAATCATTCCATGTTTTAAGCCTTCTATCTTGATAGGGGCAATTCAAGTTTCAAACTTGCTTCATTACTGTTACTTTCCAGAAGTTATTTCCATAGGAAATTGGATTATGTAAGGATTTTAGAAAACAGCTTAAATTTGCCATTGATTCAAAGGGAGTTTTCATAAATTGTGTCAGTTATCCACAGCTCATGGCTTTGACTTTAAATTTCCTCTTGCCTCTTCATTACCTGGAGAGGAACATATTCCTCAGGTAGAACAGAGAAAAAATATTGTTCTTTAAATATTCTAAACACATGTTGGAAAATGAGGCATCTGGAAACTAACTGCATGTGTCTCATGGGAATAACTGGAGAAGGATGAAAAACTTTTAAAGAGGCCACCATGATTACAATTTCAATTTCTTTGGAAGATGCATTGCAAGATTAGGAAATAGGTAACTGTCACTTGGTACTAAGGGAGCAAATCAGAAAAACCCAACAGATGTTCCTGTGCATCATGCAGTGTTTTGCACAGTGTTTCTTACATAGTTTTGCAGGAAAAGCATTAAGAGGATGTAAGGAGCAATCTGTCACCTCAGGTAACTGTAGGCTGCTGTTAGTCTTCCCTTTTTATCCAGCTAAAAAGGCAAGCTTCCTCAACATCTCTTCATAGGTCCTTTGCTCCAGACTCCTAGCATCTATTAGTACTCTTCTGGATGCTCTTCAATTTCACCAGCATGGAATTATTCATAACCTCTTTCAGATTGGCTCTTATGCAAACTGGTATTGACTATTAATCTCAGGTTCTTCTCAGAAATGCTCTAAGTGACCAGTGTCTTGACTATTTGTTTTGTATCTTAAAATTTAAAGCATTAATATGACTTCTGTGACTTTCAAATTCCCATTTCTAGATGCTTATTCTTAAAGTGAATGCTTTTAAGCACAGAACTATTTAAAATAGAGATGCTAAACAGACGAGTATCAGAAAAAAAAGTCTTATGCATTAATGGCAAAACAGCACTGGATACTGCTATTTAAGGGAACAATTGTCAGTGCATGGCACATCACAATATACATTTATATATGTGCATACACTATACATGTATAAAAATACACTTTTTTATAAAATTCTTCATTGTTTAATGAGTCATTAAAGGACAAGGTGGTAGGTGAGGGGCAGGAAACCACAAGGAACTTTGCAGGAAGCTAGGATATAAGTAGTGGATGTCTCCTGACACACAGTCTCCATACTGTGCAGGCAAGGATGTCATATATGACTATAACATCGCTTCAGCTAGTTAGTTTTAAGCAGGATTTCAAATTTCATGGTTGGATATTTTTAGTGCCTCTTGAACTAGAGTTTGAAATTGGACTCCGAGTTTTTCACTCAGTATGGTACATTTCCAGCACTAGTTTGGAACCATCCCAATTCAACGTCATTCTGATGAAGCCTACAAAAGTAGGGCAGCCAGGAAGCCTTAGCTATGGCTTTTAAATCACTCAAGAAGTTCGTAAGAAGCCCTAGTGCTGCACTGTTTTGAAGCCTATAAGTACAATGACTGATGCTGGCATGTATGCTCAAGGTTGATCTGATCTCCCAGTCTTGTGAAATATGCAAACCATTAGAGATCTTTAATATTCAGCATATATCTTTTACATATTGTAGCACTGGAACTCCTTGAAATCTTTTATTCTATCCTAAGACCTTCAAGATATATTGTATAGGTTCTGGGGATATTGACCGCTATTTGGATATGCAGTTAACAGTGTCAACATTTTTTTTCCCTAGATGTACTCTGGTGTATATCATTTGTGCATTTCAGTGGAGATAAAAACATGAGAACAAACTCTTCTCTGATGTGTACAATCCATTTACAGGAAAGACGATTTTATCACATGGAAGGTGTCCTGACCTTACAAAGGAGTTTTGAGAAATTTGTAGGGTTTTCTCCATTTTTAGAGATTGATATGTTTTGTTGAAGAATACATTTTTAATTTCTAAGTTTCTTTGCTGTTACTTATGTGCAATTCCATTTCTTCACATTAAAAATGATATTCTTTTATTTAGTATTCCAGAGATTTCTATTCTGAAGTGCTACTTAGTTATCGGTACTTATTACTTCACACAGTAATTTGCGGATTGTGCTCTTCAAGTGAGTATGCATGTTCCAGATTATGCTTCCTTACATGACTAAATCATAATTTTCCAACATAAGTTTAACTTTAGTTCATATGATCACCCTTAACATGGACTGTTTTATTTATGTGTACTTACTTATTCTCAGTAAGTTACAGCATATTATTAACTGTGAACCAGGAGAATTGAGAACCATTCCTCACTTGACATTCAGTATGTCATAATATGTTATTATTCAAACATCCTACACTCTTTAATTTGCTATTACTTGAAAAATTCAATCCAGAATTCATATTAGCCTACAGGTTATGAAGTGACTAACAAACACCCCACAAAAGTCCAGAACCAATAAACAGTAACATAGTTTGTTTTTTACTACTGGGCTTATATCTCCAGTGTTCCACCACTTTTATACTGCTGTCACTTCATTTAAACCAGTGGTGTGATATCCTGGAGATTCAGGACCCAAAGGGTTAGTGCAGAATCCAGTATTATTTAATCTTCATTAGGGATCCTGAGGTGGAAGCAAACAGCTCATTAACAAAATTTGCAGATGCTAATAAATTGAGAGAAATTATGTACCCGAGGGAAGACTGCAAAATAATAAAAGAGAATCCAATAGGGGTTTAAAAGGTGGACAGAAAATAACAACTTAACTCCGGAGAACTTATATTAATGCCTTTCAGAAAATAATTATAAACACAAACAAGAATGTAAATTGATTCCATACCTTGCACTAGAGAACAAGACAGTGCATCTCAGGTAGTTGGCAAGGAAACTGGGAAACTGCTTAGTATTAGAGTCTGTCATCAACGAGAGGCAAAATGTAAAGGTAGTTAGATGTATGAAGACTCCTCTACTTTAGGGATTTCAGTGTGACACAAATGATCACATATTCAAGAGAAGGAAAAAAAATAAAGATTATGTAAGGTTGGACCCCAAGTGTGCATTTTTGTGTGTCTGGTTGCCTAATGACACACATCTGCGAAATCAGCATTTTATGCCCTCTAAAAAAGTGTAGTTCAATTTGTTGATGTTACTGTGGAATGGCAGACTATAATTCGATCAGCATTCGTGCAGTACAACGGAACTTAAGAAAAATGGGAAATACTGAAAATACGTAGGCTTTGCAGACAGGCAGACGAGGATGAGCAATGGACCAGAATTTCAGCTAATGTGTGTGGTATGTCCAGAATCTTCATCTGAGACACAGCATTAAAATTGAATTTCTCAGAAGAAATATAGAACTGTCAGAGAAACACCACTGGCAGGACTAGAAAAAATAGTCAAGGCTTTCCTTTTCTTATTTATCTGCTTTATGGGCATAAATCAGTCATTATGCTTTAACATAGAATAGTTAATACGTTACCTTTCCCAGTGCAATTCCACAGATATCCAATGAAACAATCTTCTTGGCTGTCAAACACATGTACCTTGGAATTGCATACCCATACATTTAGGCCCAAGATCTCTGTTGTTCACCAGCTGGAATCTTCTCATTCATCAAATTGGGTCAGGTCATGGAGGGTTGTGTAGGTGGGCTTCCTTGGCCAGCTTCCCTGCCTGGCAGCTAGGGAATGCTGACTGTGATTAATTATGTTGCGTTTACAGCGCTGTATGAATCCTTTTTGCTTTTACCACACTGAGTAACAGGCAAAAGAAAAGAAACTTTTCTAAACTTTTCAAAGCTGTTAGGTCACTAACAATGTTCAAGATGCAGATCTGGTTTCTTAATACTAGGAATCAAAATGTGTCGAAAAGTAATGTTGTAGACCACAGCTCAGTTACTCTTCGCTTGATGAAAGTTACATACATTTAGTTTAATATGGGTATTACAGCAGTGCAATAGCACTGAGAAATGTCATTCTTGTTTTCAACGGCTGTTATAGCTCAGTATTTGTATCAGGAATACTTAGGAACCAGATCGAAGTAACATCTTCTAGCCAAATAGGCTAACAGTGTTTTTAGCAACACAAAATAAAGGAAAATTAGGAAATTTCAAAGTTTATATTTAATTTAAATTTGCATGCCTTCTCTAAAAACATTTTTCTCTTTTAAGATCCTATGGACGATGCTTCTATGGACAATAGCTCTTCCTGTTTATACAGAAGATGAATCTTAAAGCCAAATTGGCTTTAAATTTCTCTCTCCATGTCACATATTATTGCAAATAAACTTTACTTTTTACAATTCAAAATAAAAATGTCATCTAAGATTTGAATAGGCGCCTACAAGACTTTTTTTTACCATCCCAAGGGCTGAGTCCAAAACAGATCTGAGAAACTCAACCCAGATCAAAAGAAATCTTTAATCGTCTAATAGTGTCTGATCCACTGCTTGTTGAATTAAATAGAAATGCTTCCATGGCATGGGAACTACAGTGGATTTTGAATCACATCCTTATTGATTTTTATGATGCCCTCATACTTATTACTCACCATATTCATCACTGAATGCCCTACTTAGCCCTGAAAATCCAACAATACAGGCAGAACAATTACTACCTAATTCAGCTTTCAGTACAACATGGTCCAGGCAAATTATCATTGAGTCTGGTTCTTCTCACATATATGTCTATATAAATCATATCTATTCCTGCTAAGGGTAATCAAATTAGGGTGATGTGAAAGTGGAGTGAGAGAAGCAGGATCGACACTACTGGTTGGATCAAATCCTTGTGGCTTTGCCTGAGGTTGGGGTGACACAATCATAAAGAGATGCTCAGCTCTTTTCTTCTCTCCATTCGAGTAGCTTTGAGCCCAGTCAAATAATCTGTAGTCCCCCGAACCATGTCACTATTCAAAATAAAAACAAATTTGAGACGTGTTCTGGCCTTCATATCATCTGTGAAGATTTACATATTCCTGTGAGGGAAACAGAGGACTAGTTAGAGAAACTAAAGGTTTAACTGGTTTTAGTTGAAGTTATTTAAGATATTACTACCTTTGGCTGTCTGCTGTGTCTCTCTGCTCGAGCTGAAGACACCGGAACAGACACATGCCTGTGTTCCATCCACCTTTTTTCACAGGCCTCTTTTTTTACCTGAAGCCACTATCTTTCATTACTCGACATAGGATATTTTTCTCCTGCGATGGGTCAATAATTTCTAGTAAACAGGAGAACAGATAAGGAGGGAATATCATGTTTTATGACATAGAAATTAAATCCATTAGAGAACATCTGTCTGAGCCCCAAAGAAAAGGGCAGGAAGCTACACCTTCATCACATCTAGGAGAAAAGAGGGAATTATGGGGTCAAATCTTAGGCTTAAAACTCTCTCAAAAAAAAATACTGCAGATATCTTCTGTTCTCTGATTCCTCCCAAAGTTCACAAAAAATGCAGGTTATACTTTTTTCCTCTAAAAATGTTAAATGGAGGTAAATTAGATGATGCGATTCCATCATCAATTTACCTACAAAAAATTTTGAATGTTCACTTTCAGATCAAAGAAAGGTACCAATGAATTGCTCGCAGGAAAGGCATCATTAAACTGACTACTGACAAAGGATTTATTTTTGAGTCAGTCCCATCTGATTGTATGTGATTATATCTATTTCAATGTCTCATGCAAAAACAGGCAGAAGAAAAGTTTTATAGCATGGCAATCGTAATCTAATATAATATCTTTTGTCATGCACAATTCACATTCTTTCTGCGGTATGACTAATACATTCGAAAAATTGGAATGTTATAATACATTCCTTTTGAAAGTGAGATAAAAATAAAGGATGCGCAGTTGGATATAAGTGAGAAATAGAACACACAAGTTCCTCCAATACCTTGGCTTTGCTCTGAACTATCAATGCCATCTGGTTTAAAGGTCAGTTAATTCTGGAGAGGAAAAAGCATCTAAGAGCGATTTAAGAATAAGAATGATCTTCTGGTGGTTTAGAAGTTCTTAATACATTTGTGTCTCTACTGCTGACAGAGGAAATGGAGTGAAGATGAAAAACAGGGTGTGTACCTGCAAACAGCAGCACTTTGATCTCTGGTTGCACTTTTGAACAGTTCTGCCATACATTCAATCAGCTGTTATGTTTCTCTGAGTGTAGGAAAAATTGCTTCTACAGAGGAGAACAGGGTTAAAATAGTCCAGCGATGAGTTTCAAATCTTACCTATACAGCGTCCTTCAATCCATGCAGGACAACTCATTTATAGTCAGGTATCTGGACCAGTGTGTCTTTGTTGTTTTTTAATGAGCAATATTTTTCACTATTACATAGCAGTAGGCATTTTCTTAAGCCCGCACCCCCATATATATCCAAATTTAATCAAAGGATGATACTACATTCCTGGTGACTAAATTTATATGGTGTATTTTTTAATTACAGTCTATTACTACTTTACAGTCTATTTTACAGTCTATTACTACTTATTATATGCTATTACCATAGTCCATTATCTACAGTGTATTACAGTCTGTTTCAAAGTTTTCTTCTGAGATTATCATCAGCTAAAAAATATTAGAACTGTCCTGAGTTTTCCATTTAGTTTTCTTAATCCTTGAGTGGATGTGCCACTTGCTCTGCTCCTCCTAGATCATGCAGGATCTGTTGGAGAGCACAATCACTTTTTTACTTCTGCTGCCAATTGCAGTTCCACTTAGAAAATTCTAGCAGCATTCTCCAGCTGCCATGGTTCTTGAACTCTTGTTCTATAGCTAAATTTTAGTGTGGCTGAGGTCCTTTCTGCACCTCCATATTCAAATCTATGCAAGGGGTTGCAGGACGGGGACTCAGCCCAGTTACTCCAACTCTACCTGCTGGGAGAACCCTAGTTGTGCCCACAGATTGCCCCACATGCCTGCCTCCTGTACAAGAGTAACTCTGTCCTAGAATACAATCTGCAAACAACTAGACACTAATTTTTCTGTCTTGAATATTGGCATACTTTCCCATGTATTTCCCATTGTATTTCTTCTCCTTGTGCATATTAGAAATGTGAAACTGTAATTTTGCTGGTTAGAAAGGGTTGAAGTCTTAAATGTTTGCTCTGGGTATGTACACATAGTGTATCTATTTTTGGAAGGCTAAGTTACAATCACCAAAGGAATCTAGACCACACATGTCTGTCTTTCAAGCTCACTTTTAATTATTTAATTTCAAAGGTGTCTAATTTCTCTTCATGCTATTGAAAATCCCAGTTGTGAAACCTCAACTATTGAAAATACCAGTATTATTTTAGATTGTCTTAGCTACAGAAGATCAATTTCAAAATAAGACACTATTTCCTCAAATATAGGTCAAGTCAGCAGTTCTGAAATAATTAAAACCTTGTTCATTAATGTGTTTGTTGTCATTTTGGCTATGCTAAATTTGTCAATGAATTACCAAAAGGATACTGAAAAGCTTTTTTTAGTAATGCAAGGATAATCAAATCGTTACCATAGGTGAGTAAATTAATGTTAACATCTTGTGTTTAAATTCTGTAGATGTTCAAGTTCTATTCATAAAACAAGCAGAAACACTTAACGGAAAATTAGAAGCCTGATTAGAATCTGAATAACAGGAAAGTGTTCTACATTGAAGCAGGCTTTGAAAGTGGTTGCAAAATGAATGTCTAAATCTCTCTCTATATTTCTATACTTATGAACAAATATATTATTAGGATCACTTTTTTTTTTTCCACAAAATATCTTCCATCACACTGGCATGCTTTTTATTTATTTATTTATTTATTGGTGTGGGGAAAGAAGAGGATTATATAGCTAATATTAATGATGTAACATTTCTGTGCTTGTTGTTAATATATTCTTTCCAGATAAGATTTTTTTTTTTGCCTTTGTTATATACGTTTGCAGGAGTCCAGACAGTAAAAGGAAATTTTATTTTTGTAAAAATGCTGAGTCAAGACAATGAACAAAGAGGACATTTGGTGTACCTTTGTGGCCCCCAAATTGTATTTGCTGGAAAATCTACTTCCCTTAGTATGCCCATTTACCCTACAGGCTTTAACAATTCTTGTGTAGAATTCACTGGTTTTAAGACTATATTCCTAAGACAAGACCAAAGACTATTTCTGCAGTCAAGTCAAAGATATACCTATAATACCAGGTAACTGATTCTTCACAAGACAAATGGCTCAGATATGAATATCGAAAATTTTAGCACATATCCATCTTTTCCCTGTCTTCTTCTGAGCTCTGCTGAAAAATGGCCACTTTTCAAGGTATGCATTCCTTTACAGAGGAGTTGCACCTGGAACTGAGTATGGAATCTAAGAAAGAATAAAACATGAACTAGACATACCTGAAAATAATTATTCCTTGCAAGCTACTTAGACATAACTACACAGTTGCCAGTCAGTTCTCTAATCAAGTAGATATGTAGATACAAAAGTCTAAAATGCCTGTGCTTTATAAGAAATCGCAAAATATCTGAATATTAATTAAGAAGAAAAATTAAGAAGAAATAAATAAATTTGAATGTGTTCATGGGTTTGAATGGGTTCATGTTCAGATGTTTTTCATGGGTGAGTCTAGCATTTTTCTTACTTTTTTTGTTTTTTAAAGAACAGCATGCATTCTCTATGATGTATTGCAAAGCCAGAGATGACACGGGCTGGTGTTTTATCTTTTCATTTGAAACATTGTATTATGACTGTTTTTTTTTCTTTAGGTTTTAATGAGATTTTAAATGGATTAAAAATGAAGCAAAGAAAAGAATGAAAAGCTATGTCATAAATATCATAAATCCTGATTCAACTCATCTTCATCTGTTAAATTGCACATAATTCTCATATCAGTTCGGTCTCCTTATTATATGCAGCATGGAGCAAATGTTTTTATGGTCAGCAACTAAAACTAACATTAAACCAGTCATAGTTAATAAATCAGAAAACAAATGTAACTATCATTCTTAAACATTTTAATTAGATAAATTCAAATATGACCTGGTGGAAAAGTGGAAAAACTCCTTTGCTGTATGTTTTCTCGGAACAATAGCTTGAAAAAGAATATTTTGGGTTCCTGACTTGATGCCCTGAGAAGAGATTCTTCTAGTTAGCAAAGAAATCAGTTCTATTTCCTTATTTGAGTAATTTAAAAAATAAATGTGCAAGTATTGTTTGTTCTTAGTAGGCACACATGTGAGCATGTAAGCAGTTGAGCTATGTTATATAATATTACATAAATGAAATCATGTAAATCTGAATCTCTAACTCAAAATTATTCAAGTCCAAACTTGTTACTGGGGAATAGTTACTGTATTTTTATGAAAAGTGAGGAAATTTACTTCACTTTGGCTAACTCCAAAGTTCAGCCTGACATTTCAAGCACTTTCTATTGTCTCACTGCTGTTGTCTCACTGCTTCTATTGTCATATGAAAAGATTTTGTTCTTCTTCAAACAACAATTATTTCAATACATTTAAAACACAAAATGTATGGTAAAATGTTACATGATATAGATATGTAAATGCATACCTTACATTGCATATATTTCCCTCTAATTCTCCCTTATTTCAAAAGAAAAAAAATAAAGGATTTTCAATCCATGAAGAAAGATTTACAATGATATTACTATGAGTTATATGAGTCATGGTGATACCCTGGCTAGAAACAAGATTTAAATATTTCATATATTTTAACTTACTGCCAAAAGAAAAAAAAAAAAAAAAAAGTAATGTTATAAAATTCAGGTGCTGTCTCCCAAGAAGATGCCTAGGGTCTTGGACCTCCTGAGATCAACAGGAATTTTGTCGTTAACTTCAGTGACTTAAGTTTGCAAGTGTTTATATGCTAGGAAAGTGATTGGAAACATAAAATCCCAGCTCTGTTTGAGAGCCTTATGTTTCAAAACTTAAAATTGACTGAACTAAACACTGGAAAAAAACATCATCACCACTAACAACAACAAAATCTTTACCACAAGATATGTAAGGTGGGAGATCCAGCAAACTGAACGCAAATATTTTTGCTTAGATTTTTCCAGTCCCTGTGTCATGTTCAAGTAGCAAAAATACATATGATATACTTCCAAAGAGAACCAGTGAGACTGGATTTTATGGCTCTCATGGCTATGATTCCTGTAGATGTTGATTGTCTACAGTGATTCTATGCTAATACTTTTATCCACAATTCAAAATATATTATATTAATGCAGATAGCTTCAAAATGCCAAGATCTCAACTTTTCACAGCCTCTGGGTTCAACATTCTTTGAAAGAAACAATAAGCTGATCCCTGAAGACATAGCTTTATTTTACGTATGGATGAGGGTTTTGGACTGGTACTAATGTTATCTGAACACACCAAGTATTACCATTTCCTGAATTCTGTAAAGATAGATATTAGGACTCTATACATTTAAAAATTTATCATCTAGGCTCCATTTTGCTGTGCTTAAAGATCAGTCCTCATGTTGAATGAACAGAAAATAGTGTTTAAAGGCTGCAAAAAGATCCACATGAAATGCAATTTTTTCTGCAGCAATAGACATGCCATAAGTAATGGGTTTATGTCCAATGCCTTGCACTATGAAGCAATTTTTGATAAAGATAAATTAGAAATATGAAATAGAAATATGAAAAATAGAAAAATATGATAAATAGAAATACGAAAAAAACATGAATCAAAAAAAAAGATAAAAGAAAGAGAAGGTATTAAGACTAGTTAATTACAAAAATAACTAAGTTAAATGAATAAACATTATAAAAACAAAATATAGCCCAGGGAATAGCAAGGAAGTAGTACAAATACTTCAAAGCAAGTCTTATTTTCATGAAAAACAATACAATGGTTAGTCTCAGTTTTCTAGCCTAAAGGTATTTTTCTAAAAATTCTTTTGTACATTATTCATATTCTCAGAATAAAGAGCCATGTTGGCTCTGTTACACTTGGTAGTAGTGTAGCAACAGAAAGAACTGTTTTGCTCTCTGCTTTGCATTCTTTCACTAAAGTGGGCTCGAATGGTAAAGTGGCAATGGAATTTGGCACTCGAGTGTCTACCTTTGGTCTCACAGCTAGAATTTAATTCCCAGCATTCACAGTATCTTTTGAAAATGATGAGTCAGACAGATGCTGGCAGACTTCCAGATCCTGGTTACATGTGTGAAAAGACATTGCTTTTCTATTAAAAAAGAAGAGAAGGGCAAAACATCCCAGATGAGCAGTCATAGTGCTATGCCTAGAGAAAAAGATGAACTGAATTTGCATTAGAAACCCTTGCACCCAATTAAAGATTAGAGGAATGTACAGTAGTATTAAATAGACATATCTTGTATTTCCAATTCTCAACAGCAGGAGAGGAATCAATGTAAAAGGAGAATGGTTATTTTAAAGAGGTTTTTTTGTGAGGCTGAGAACATTTTTTTTAAGCTGAATATTATTAATAAAAGAAACATACATCCTGAAAGATGTAGGTTTGATTTACACCTTTCACTGACAGTGCAACTTTATTGACATCAGAGATATTTTTCCTGATTCAAACTTACATGAACTACAGATTTCATGTGAAGCTCAGCTCATAGAGAAATATTACGCTTCAGGCAAATACAGGGTCCTACCCAGGACCTTTGCCTCCTTTGCCTGGAGAGCAAGGCAGAGCTGGGGAACCTGGGCACAATCTGGAGTCCAAATACAGGAAAGTTTGGATATGATTTTTTTAAATTTAAGCCAGAGCCACTAGGATCTGAGGAAGGGGAACAGAGAAGGGGTTTAGAGTCATCTTATGCCACAAACAATGGTGACATCTTCTGGCCAAGGACA
Source organism: Tinamus guttatus (assembly GCF_000705375.1). The sequence goes on along the minus strand of NW_010579278.1, from coordinate 197,407 downwards.
AATAAATAAATAAATAAATGATTCATCCCCTTAATTTTAACATTCATTTTTTAGCTTGAATGAAGTAATTTCCCTCCAAAAGTAAGTACCCAAAAACTGTGACTTTATTAATCAAAAAGATGAAATCTCTGATGTGGAGGTGATTTAATGTACCTATGAGCATTCTATCAATTTGTCATATTTCATATAATTTATAAGTATCTGATACTTTGTAAGCTCCCCTAGAACTCTCTGGCTCTATTATTGCCACTTTCAAGATAAAAGATCCCACTGAAAAGGTTCAGGGTAAGAATTTGCAAGCAAAAGTGAGTTTTCAGTTGCTAAATGTATCTCCAACTAGCGCAATTGCATGTACAAACATGAATTCATTGCTATATTTACTTATTTGCAAGTGTTGTCAATAAACACTTCAGAGTGGGGCTGGAAGGAACTTTGGGAGAACGTCACTAAAGTTCATGGAAGGCCAAACAGTGTTGAATGAGAGTTCTGGGCACTGAAGAGTGATACTCTAACCAACATAGATATCAATATGAATTTTGCAGTCAAGCTCAGCATAGCTCATCTCTGAGTCCTCAAATGATTGATTCTCATTTAAAATTATTCTGTAAGTGTTATGTCACATGGAGCTGGTAAATTATTTCATGTAAAGTATTAAAGAAGGTATCCATGTAATTTCTATTGCAATATTTATTCAGATTTTCTCAGCAGAAATCACAAATGCTCTAAATACCTCTGCAAACAAATCAGTTTGAAAACTGACAGTATCTTATGCTGTTCAGATGAGAATACAGATGTAAATTCTTAGTGATGGCTGGTCATTACAGATGAAGTTCCATCTGTGGTTGGTAGTAATGCAAGTTTAATCCCTATGTCTTGTTAAAGTCATTCTCTGGTTGATGGAATTTCAAACTATCAAGCATTAAAAGGTTGTTCCAAAGCAAGGTGAGAAGTTTTGTATTAAGGATGATGAAACCTGTGAATGCCATTGTTAAAAGAACTTTTAACTGTCAATTTATGACAATAGTTCTCAAATTCAGAATGCAGCCACACCAAACATATACATTTCTTCTTTAGGCTTGGTTGTTTTTTGAAATATGTGTTAGAAAAGATACCTTTCATTATTTCAGAAGAGACAATAATCCAGGTCCACTGGATTATTCCTGCACAAACATTTGGATTATTTTTATAATATTACTCAATATTTCTTTATTTTAAACTTAATCTGTTTACAAGATAGTAAAATCTTAGGAATTCTCAATGCTGTTGCATGATCTAAGGGTTTGAAATTGTACTTAAGACAAAACATTTTAGTTCCACCCTGGTTTAAGATCAATGTGAAGAAGACTCATGTAAGAAGTTATCTGGATTTCTAACAGATGAAAGGGATACAAATTTCCATCTAGATTTCAGCCAGGAGACAGCTTGTGTTTAACAGATTAGATTTGGTACTGTGAGCTCCAGTCCAGCTTGGACACAGAGTTGTATAGCAGTAATTTTAGTGATTTTATTGATCCTCTCTGCAGTTGGGAATAAGCTTTGAATAAATAGAGAACCGGTCATTGGAAGTTGACGTGCTTTACTTTATTGAGGAAATATCTGGTATTTTCATATATGGTGTTAGCAACATCGAAAGAGGACTCCTGCAATATTCGAATGTAATTGGAAAGTCCTTGAAAATCTTTCCATTATAACCTTTGAAGTTCCCCAGCTGCTAAAAAAAACAGCGCCACACAACCACTGTCTGGGAATCTAAAAGCTACTGCAGGAAATGGGCAGTTTTCAGGATTCTGTTCTATTCAGGAGGAGAGCTTTTGTTAAACACTTGACTTTTTGATTGAAAATATTGAGCGAGGGGGGATTAAAGAAAATCAATTCAGTCCCCCAAATGAACTCTTGCAAATTTGAAGCTCATTGCCTGGATCCTCCTGTTTCTCTAGGGGAAAGAGAGATTGGGGAGCAACACCATTGTTGACAGCTTTCAGTTTAATGTTCTCACGTGAATTAATTCATCAAGTCTGACAGTGAGAACTAACTAATGGATGAGATGAGTGGCTTTGAAAAGTGATACTGGCCTAGAAATATTGTTCTTGTTCAATATTCAACTGCAGAAAAAGAACAGTTTGAAAAATGCCTCTCCACACTGAAAGGCTACCTTTTTTTGGATATAATAAAAGTATTTGAAGGTGTTAGAGCGCACTTTATCGTCTATTTTGATGTTAGGCATAAATTTACTTCTTATAAACATTGTTATTTACAACTTGAAATTTTAGCATGGCGTTTTAGTCATAGGAAGCAAACAAACAGAAAGCAAGAGCTGTATTTCATGTAGGAAATAAGATCTTAAGTCCAAGATATGACAGAATTGACTAGTCTCTTGACAGTCATGCTATATTTTTTACTTACTACCCTGGATCTGCATTCATTTTCCACTTTGCAATGTAAACAAGAAACTTGCGTTTAATGTAATATTTTAATTTTAAATGACCAAATGTATATATAAAATGTGGTATCAAAACTCAGTGCTTGTGTCACAATAAAGCTATGTTAAAAGTGGCAAGTTATCAATTTAGGAGAAATATAACTGTGAGTTAGGAAATTTTTTCTTACAATGAGATGAGGTGCGGTTTCTGTTTCCTCTTTCTTCAGTAAAGAGGGAATAAATAGGTTTAGGGTAAAGGACACTGCCTTTAAGTTGTTTCTTTTCTAATTTTGCTTTCTACATGTGTTTGCTAATTGGTCTCAGATCTGCTGTTGTCATGTGAAATGGCTTTGTTAATAATTCTAAAGGCAATAAAACACTACACCCTTCTCCTTTGGCTCCGGCAGCATTGACCTTCAGTCTCTTTAGATCCATCAGCATGATAGGAAAGTGGCCTTAAACAAGCCATCTTGCTGTTTCATCAGCAATCTTTCTTGTCTGCCTTCCAAGCATATCTTGTAGCTCCAGCCATTTGGTTATTTATTTATTTGTATGAATTGAGATTCACACATCCAAGGGCATTTGTTCCCATCTGAAGACTGCTGTGCTGGCTAAAAAGCTCTTTGGCATTGCTGTCAAGGTCTAACTTCCTTCCCAAAGACAGGAAACAAGTAGTAGTTTGCCAGTAGTTTGCTCCTTGTCATGGGTTCGCTGAAAGAAGTTTAGCTCTCCTTAAAGAAAAACAAGTGTTTATAAGCCAATAAATACCTGTGGTATTTTCTTAATTACAAGCAAAATCAAAATATATTGTTCTATGTCTTAGATTCCATAACTCTTGAGTTTTGATGATTTTTCCAGCAACATACCAGTGAATACTTTTACCAGTCTTTCAGGGGAGGATTTTAGCAGATGAACATTTAACTGGGTTCTGTTTCAGACAAGATGGACTGAGTTTTTGCTGATCTTTTGAGTTCCACCATTAGCAGGCTATTATATCATAAACTCTGTAAGCCGAATGGATCAATCAATACTACACAAGGGAAAGTGCCTACTCAAAGTGGCTTCCAGAACCTGCCTGAACCTTTGAAATTAGTTATATTTTAAAGGGAAAAGTACTGTGAGTTTAGGTTGTTTCTTGACATTTTGGGCAACAGATTTCAGGTCAGAAGCCAGGTCAGCATCCACTCCTCAAACCTGTCCACACCACAGATAGTTAGATCTCACAAGTCATAGATCAGCTCAAAGATCAAATACTGAAGGAAAGAAGAGATCAATTTTAAAAGATTAAATAATCTTGTCCAGGATTTTCATCAAAGGAAAGTCTTAACCTCTAACTTCAATCTAGAAGCTACAAGATATTTTCAAGACATACTGGTTACACAGAAGTCCATCTTTCAACGTCATCCTTCTAGTTATCCTGTCCCCTTGGTTCTTGTAGAGTATTTTCATCTTGTCTTTCTGCCTATTGTTAATATGCCCAGCCATAACACAGATAAAATTTACTGGTTCAGCTATATAGAGAAGTAGGGCCTCAGGTCCTACTTGAAGGGCCTCAGGCAACAGATTCTATTAAACATGAAAGACCAGTGACACTGTGTAATTGCTGTCCGCTCCCAAAGGTCAGACAACACTGTCTCTGTCATTATAAGACAGCCCTTCCCATCTTGGCCCCCTTCAAATCCTTCCCTCTATCAGCAGTAACATGCTTCAAAAGCCCCTACCCTCCCTAGGCAGAGGGCACCCCAAACCCTACCCCATCTAAACTTCTCTTCCTCTGGGAGAGGAAAATATATGTAAATACACCAGTCCCAGATGATTCCCAGGACTTGCATACGTTTTCCTTACAAAAAAGGGACCAGCTGCCTTTTTAAGCACCCCTAAACTCTCATATTCTGTAATACAATGGGAGGGGGAAAAGAGGAACAAATTGCTGAAATGTTACTTAAGCAAACATTAGAGCTGAAGATAAATCAGAGATTATGGATTCATGAATGGGAGGTTAAGCTGATGGCAGAAATAGAGTAAAGACAAAGGGTGGGGGATGGGGAGAGAAGTAATGGTATCTGCTGTAAATCAGGAAAGAAGAGAGAGAAAGAACAATGAGGAGACAGAAAGCAAGTATTTTGATTTAGATATACAGAATAGTCTAAGAAGGAAAACGAGAATAACTGGGCATCAGTAAGGGAAGAGGCATGAGGCACAATAGAAAAAGAGAGATTAGAACTGTTATAAAGATGAGCAGAGTAGATATAAAGGGGAAAAGCCACTTCTGCACATAAAAAAAAGGCAAAAAAAACCCAACTGTTGGGTTAATGTGTTATACTTGCTTGTTTTATAGTGACAACTGGAAGAATTTGATTGTAAAGGGGAACCATCTTTAGAAATTATTTAAAAAGTGGGTTTGGACATGGTAGACTTGAACAGCTGTTCAGAAGCCATTACAGCCCATTGTGCAATTTTTCCTTAGTTCGGTGCTTATTGGCTTAATAGAGTGCTCAGCAGGGATCCTTATGGTCCCCTCTATTAATCTTGCTGTCAGCCATGCACAAATTCCACATTAAAAAAATATATATCCACAGCCCCCCTACATTTACAGCATGACAAGAATGCAGAGGGAGTCAGACGGACTCTTTCATAGAGAGGGGGGAACTGAACAGCCAAGATACTGTGTATTACACAAGTTAAAGGGGAAAAGGAGGCACTTCACTGTGCCTGGAGTCCTCCCATTCCTCTGCTTTATCTAAGCACTTTATTTTTTCTGATTCTATGATACTGTTCAGAGGGAACTGGTGTTTTTTTTTCTTCTAAATTTAAACAGATGTGCTCCTCAGTGCATCCCAAAACATAAGCATCATGAAGACTTCTACTTTTCTCTCGTTCCCATCTCTCTCTTCCACCCAAAATAATCATAAAAATAAATTCTACTAGCCCAAGCACAGACAGAAATCATACTACCATCTGCTTGCTAAAAAAAAAAAAAGCAAATTTAAGAGAATTGGTGGTTTCTCTGTCATCAAAATAGAGGGGTTTTGTTGCTGGTCATGTTAGTTTTTTTCTTTCTTTTTTAATACTACCTACATGAAGCTCACAAAGCACTCACAAAGCCAAAAGGACCAAAAAAATGGTCACAAGGCAATAAGTAGGTATGTCCCAAAGAGCTAGAGAAAAGGTTGGATTGAAATTGCATAAGATTTCTTCTAAAAATATCTTCATTATCCAGCATATGCAAAATAGGATCATTAGATCCTGTGTATGATAAATTGTCAGAAAGTTTTTCTTCCAAATTAGGTATACTAATTTATAGATTTAATAGATTTATCTTTGAAGTAGGCTTCAGGCAAGAGCAATTTTTTCCTAATTGAGCTGCAATCCCTAGAAAAAAAATGTGGAAAAATGTTTATATATCTTTAACCACTGTGGTCCCTTTTTTTTATCAGTGAAATTTCCTTTGGAATAGTGAATTTGAAGAAAAATCTGTGTATATATATAAGATGCATAAAAAAAATGCAACTTAAAATGCTTAAACACTCATCTGGAGCTGATTGGTCCCATTTATGTCATATAAGTTTCAAAGATTGCAATCTAACTCATTGCTTTATGCAAGCAGAGCCTTTGTTTTTATGTATAAATCTGTCCTGGATCCTATCCTGAAGGTCATCCTCTTTTGACATTATTCTGTGAAGAATTGCTGCGAAGGACATTAACTTCTTTCATCTTCTTCCTTAGAAGACACTTTTATCTACCAGAACTATTCATGGTGCATCTAAGTAGTGCATTTCTGGATCAGGCCCAAATAATTTCTAGGTGAGGAAAATAAACCAACAGTCTATTGAGTGCTATGCAAATTACTCACAAGATTTAAGAAGTTTGCTTATGTCTTGCATTAATCAGTATGGTTTTAATTACACTTGCCATAAATGGAACACATTTTTTACTAGGGGATCAAGGAGCCAAACTTGACGATAACAGGCCTTTCACATGTTTTGTACCTTCTGTCATGACAGATCAAGCTATCATTTGCTGCATGATGCATATTACTCTTTTAACAGTAATGTTAGTTTTCTTAAGGGCAATGTCATAACAAATAAATATAAAGCATAAATCTGATGTCTTTATATCCTCAGCATCTGAAGTGTGAGATTGCCTATATTAGCAAGTGCCCTTGAGCTAAATAAGAAAACTCAGATCTTTAGATTTTACTGTTGTTCTTGTGTTTAAGAATTTATAGATAAACTGGTGCCAACTTTTACTATATATGTAGCTTTTTTTTTTTTCTTGGACTATGTTCAACTTTTAAAAGCTTGTTTTGACAGCACAGATTTGTCTACGGGTAAAATAGCTTAAAGACAGGCAGAATGTGACTTCCTATGCATTTGAAAAAAAAAGCTATGAATTAGAGAGGCTCTCTGAAAGAATGATTTAGAAAACATTAAGGAACAGACCTAAGGTTGGAGTAAATCAGCACAGTTCTTTCAAAATTAAAGAAGGCACACTGATTTATACCAGATGAAGATCTGTCCATAATAAAATCAGTTTAAAATTCAAATATTTATACAACTGAGATATTACAGAAAGTTTAAAAGTAAAAGACTTTCCTTAATCTTGCCAGTCTAAACCCCTGACTTTTTGTGGTTATTGGTAGGCTTCCACCATGTTACAATTTTAAGTGACTTTTTGGTGCTTAATTTGGTGCAGATTGTCAAGTATCTGTAAATGTGTATAATTATGAGCTCAACAAATTTAACCAAATAAAAAGCTTTTCTTTTTTGCAAAAAGAACTTTAAAATTAACAGAAGTCAATTGCCTTTGAATTATAAATACAAAGTGATAAGTAGAGAGGTAAGGCTTACTAACAACTGTCTAGTATCTGAGAAGTAAAAAGAATTCACAACAAAAAATAGCTGAAATTTCAGTACTCTTCTGTTCAACAGAAGGCTGTCTATAAATTTAATGTCATGATCATTTGAGTCTCCTTCTGGATAGTTCTCAGGATGCATTTCTGTACACTCTTTTTCTCAGATATGCTCTTGTATTTATTGACAGCTCCCCTGTGAAGGGGTCATTCCAAATTGTAGTCCTTGTATGTAGACTGAAGGTATTTTAATAAAAAGCTCTAGATCAAAGAAATTTTGTGGAAGATTTCTAAGCAGAGTCTTGTGGCCTGGTCCACGTATACATCAAAGAACATGTGATTCAGTAGTTTTAATATTTTTGTATGGTGCACTGTGCTGATCCATAGTCCAGATGTTTCACTAGAAGATATCTGGAAGCCAATACTCTACTTGGGACCATTTTTTTTTATTACAAAATGAGTCAAGTCATCTGCCTGGAATAATGAAAAGAATTCCCACTCCTCTATGAGTACAGCTCTGCTTAGTTCACAAACCAAGCAGAAAAGAAATGTAAAACCTCTGAACTTCTGCAGTGCCATCTCACTTTGCAAGTACTAAGTGCTTGCTTCCTGTTCAGACAGTTGTCAAAGTTGTCTGGGTATTGTTAGAAGTGCCAGTGTTAAACAACAATGTAATCCGAGCCCGGAATTTTTTTAAGAAATAAAGCACTGCCTGAAATTCAGCTCTTTAGTCTTTGTTTTTTCTTATAGTAGGCATACATTAGGAGTTTTGCATTACAGACCTGGGCTCGCATTTTCATACAGATGTGACAGTACACTAGCTGAACATCTGGAGCTGTTTCTCTCTGATTTGTATATGAGCAGAAAGAGTTGCTCAAGTGAACACGTGCTTCTGCATGGTCTGTTAGGTCAGTTTATGCAGGCTACTCACCTTAATCATACAACAACTGAACCTTTCTGTATTTTAGCTGAAATTTCCCTTTGTAATTCAGACTATAATTGTTGTTATTCTGACTTTCCAGATGTTTTACTTGGCATAACTTCATTTCAAAACTTTTACAGTGCAAATATCACTAATTTGAACCATCCAGATCCACTAATTATAGATAATCCTGGAATCAGAATGACTTCTCCACAGTAACATCAGTTTCAGTATTATACTTTAATATGTTTGTTTAGATAGAAAAAGAAGTAGATGAAAAATTAAAATTTAATCCTTAAACAGGAAGATTAAAATGGCCCCATAAAATACCATCCTTCTCCACGAGCAAAAAAAAAAAAAAAAAAACAAACAAACAAAACTCATGACCTAAGGGTCGTGACAACAGTTTCAGAAGGTTGTATTCAGAGTAAAAAGCATTTGTGTATAATGTATATTCATATTGTTATCTTAAACTATGCTTTGACCCATTACATTTGCGGTCAAAATATTTAAGGTGCTGTGCAGCGCAATGCAATGCATTTTAGTGAAATGTGTGAAAGACAAATGCCTGAGCTCAGTTTAACACTGCAAGTATACTAGGTAAACATGTATTTTAGGCATAAATATTTGTCTAATAGAATATTATTTGCCATTCATCATCTTAATGAAAGAGATGTGCTAGTGAAATTCAGAGATGATTCCAATTTCAGAGCAGCTTTGAAGATAGTTTCAAATTATAGCCACAATGACTCATGATTTTTTATTTGATTTTGTTTTACCCACATATTTATGGAAAAACATATCTATGAATGCACAGTCAAAAATATTATTTCTCTGATTACAGTATCACATTATTTTATAAACGAGATTCTATGAGAGTAGTCTTTCCTATGCTCTAAGAATCTGTCAGATTGCTTCAATAAGAATGGATAGTAATTTCTGTTGGCTTTATTTGCCTCAAGAATCCTTAAATGTGGCACCTGCAAAAGAGACAACAGAAGATAACATATTACAAAAACTAGACTTGCCTCAGCTAAACTGCAGCAAGAAGCATAACAGATTCTGATAAATAACAAGACCATATATAATTAACAACCCACCAAAATTATAAAGGAAAGAGTCTTGGCATTTGTCCTGAATGATATTGCAGCTGAACTTTGACATAAAAGGTTTGGGAAAGAATCTCAGTGATGCTTGTCCTTAGAGGAAAAGGCCTTGTCAAACAGCCTCGCTGGATTATATCTCAGGGGCACACAACCACTCCATTTTATCTGACTTCAGCTGTCCTGATCAGAGCCTGGGCAACAGGTGGTCCCTTCTCTGGAAGGGTCATGGGTCCCAGGGAAGGAGGAAAAAGATTTTATAAGCAAATGCATGGAGTCCAACCAGGAGCTGACAAAGAGATATTACAGGTAGGAAAGGCTGACTAACATTTGAAGAAAAGCCAGAAGGACACTTTCCAAAAAGTGATGTTAACTCAGCAGAGTTAGCACTGAGATGTTAGATGCCCACATTTGCTGAAGAAGACATCTCTCAGCTCACTAAGGCTGTCTGTGCACTCCTGAGTGTGAATAAGAAACTGTCACATAATAATAAGTGAAGTTGAGAAAAAAAACTAAGATTTGTACCTTAAGTATCCAAATTTAGTGCAAGTTACTTTTGAGATCGTGGAGGGAGAAAAATCTTAAACTTCCCTGAGTTTTAATTCAAAATATTAAAGTATTTGTAGCCGAAACTATCTCCACTAGAATATTAGAAACATTACAGTTTAGGAGTTACACTCAAATGATGTTCCTTCTTTTCAGAATTGAACTCCCCCCACCTCTTTTTTTTTATTGTCTAAAGTACTTGTCAACGTTTATGGTTGTAGAATGTATAATGGCTTGGGGCAGAGTTAATTTGGTTATGATACTTTTAGACTGAAACAAATCACCAGTAAAATTAACATCCATTAAAAACAAAAATGTTTAAAACCTAGTATCTCATTGCAAAACTGTTTGTTTAGTGAAACCCAATTAAAATGCAATTAGCTATATAAGTGATGTATATAATATCTAAGAAGGTCAATAGCTTTGCATTTCATAGCTCTATTTTGTTTTGAGATTAGCTAGTTTAAGAGAATTTAGAAAGGACTCAAAACTTTTCAGTTTCAAGGAGTATATGTTCAATATATTACATGCTTATATATAATAGGCATTATTATTAAAAAGAGAAGTTGAGTAGCGACTTGTGAATAATTGATGTTCGTCTGTTTGTTTTTGATAATAGCCCTGTATGGTAGATTTTTTATTAACAAACATTCCTATTTAGGAACCCCTGGACTTTCAAAGATATCTAAGTAGATGTTTCAGAACACATAAATCAACAAATTCTGGCTTTCAAAGAGACTGAGCACTCAGTCAAAATCTAAATAGCTATCACTGCTCAGTTAGACACCTGTTTGATGGTATGAGCAATTATTCTCTAGGCAACTATTTCTTTTCACTGACCTGTAAAGGAGCCTAGACAGCTGAGATGGATGCCTTGGTTCTACATTTCTTCAATAATCTGAGCAAACAAATCCCTACTAAGTGTAGGAATTTAATTTGGAGAAAAAAAAATAGTATATTATAAATCCTTTATACTAACAGCTGGTAGCAATAAGACAAATTTTAAACATTTTTATATTGTTATGAGATGAAATAAATCTGTATCAGACATCAGTAAACCAATTTACATATCCTATACATTCTTTAACAAATTATTAGCTGGGCCGAGGTGGAAACTAAATTCTAAGCTGCCTCTTTTATTACTCTGGTAAACTATTGAACATTCTTATTCATGCCTACTATCAATTTTACTAGATTTGTTTTCTCATTAATTACTAAGGGGCTAAAATGGTCTTCTCCCTTGATAGATGATATACATGATATACATGTTTGATGTTGTTATTTTTCAAATAGGTAAGGAAACAATACTTTTTCAATCATTTCTCAATTTTCAGTGTATATTTTTCTTTTCTTTCCATTTTTATGAAAACATTTCCATTTGTCTCTTTCTTTTTTTTTTTTTTTTCTATCAACTGCCTTCACTTTACTTTGGAGCTAGACGAGCTTTTAACCAGAGTTATCTCTGATTTTTAATTTGTTTTGTTGAAAAACATTTTATTAATTTAAAATACAAGGAGTTTTAAAATAAATTAGAAATAGCTTTTGGTTGGTAATAGGCTGTCTTGTTTCCTCTATAATGGCACTAGATATGGTGTTTTATTTACATCCATAAATTACATCAAAGAGATGGCTCCTAGCAGGTAACTAGGATTTTTATTCTGTTAATAAAGAGAAAATTGGTGTATTTTCTGACTTCACTGCTCATTTGTATCAAAGAAACATCAGGAGAAAATTGCCCTCTGGCCTCATGTCTGGTAAATTATAATTACAGAGCAAGTCAGACATTGTCAAGCTTGGAAGAATTTAAATACCTGTTGTTTTGAAGAAAGCTTTTTTCTTTAAAAATCTTGAATGCACTATTTGGTGTTTGCAGAGGTAGGTATCCACATGATTTATTTGTTTGTTTGTTTATCTGCTTTTAATATAGAATGATCATACCCTCATAAAATTCTTGGATACCCAGGTTGAGCTACAGTGTTGAATGTTTACATACCTTTATGGTAATCATGACACAAGTATCTAGTGGTGCTATATGGATGTATGTATGTGCCAAAATTGCCTTTTAACACAAGCCATGTGCTTGAGCTGAGGCTAGTCGCACACCCAAGGCACCTGGGTGCAAACCTATGCTCAGCCAAGGGCTTTGGACGTGTCCTGGAGCACAAAGGAGGAGGCAGTGCTGCCCCAGATGTGTGTCCCCAGGGCTGTGCCTTGTGGAGCACAGGAGGGGACACCACAGGAAGGTGCGTTAGGTCTGTGCTGACTCCCTGCCCTGCCTTTCCTCCAGTGACTCTTCCCAGGGCCCTGGATAGACAACTGTACACATTCTTACGGAAGAATATCCACAATGAAGAACTCTAGGACAATTTTTTAGTCTTTTGGATAGTCTGTCATTTTTTTTTCACCAGTACAAAGAGTAGTAGATATCAAGCACATTTTTGTAATCTTCAGTTACAATCAAAGTAAGCCCAGGGCCTAACCAGTTTATCAAAAGCCCATTATAAATAAGTGTATCTCTATTTGTGGACTTGTGACATGATCCAAAGTTCTTGGCTTGTGATAACAGTGCTATGTACATAAAATTAAAAACTACAATTCAAGAGGAAGACTGTTGGATTAAACTGAGTAGAAGTTCATATTTTTATGTCAGTTGTCTAATACCCTTGGAAGATAATGCCATGGTTGTTTGATTTGATGAAAAATTTCTGAGAGTCTTTGTCTGTAGGAATGTGATAGACAAGAGATATGAATAGAAATAAAATTGAAGCAGAGCAAAAGATCCACAAAGGACATGTGTGACTTAACACCCTTTACCTAATGCACACTTGATACATTTAACACCTTCAATCAGGAGTTTTTTACCAGGACTCTCTACTTCCTCCATGTTCAAAAACCTCTCAAGGAGGGAAACAGAAAAACTGACTCTGAATAGTTAGTTAAAGCCATATAGTCATAGCATTCGGGTGAAAATCTTGTTGATTTTCATGAATAGTGAACCTTGGTTCTTCGGTAATAATATTTCAAGAATAAATCACCGTGTAGTGTACAGTAGGTAAATAAATAAATAAATTACGCATCTCTTTTTCTCTTATTAAATTACTGCCATGGTTGATGATGTTGCCATTGAAATAGAGTTTGGATGTCATTACAGAAGTCTAAAAAGAAAAAAGAACTCAGCCAATAAGCTGTATATACCTTTGGAACACTGATAAGGAGTGGAAATAGAGAACTTGTTATGATATTTCTTCTGTAAATGTACATTTCATGAGGTTATGTCAGGAACTAAAAAGGACATCAGATAAAAATGTAGCTAGTCATACATCAGCAGTGTAGCTGAACAATGCTCATGAAGTGTAATTAAAACTGATAGTTTGAACAGATTGAATAGGGAAGTACATTTATGAAAATTTAAGGGAATATTTAAGTAGAATATTTTGAACATTGAAATAAATACTACTTTTTAATCTATGAAAGTAAAAACCTTTAAGACTGGTAACAAACCCATCAGAGTTTAAAAGGCCAAATTTTATTTAGTTGGGTGGCAAGACTATCATTTTAATATTGTTTCTATTTTCCTTATGCTTATATCTAGGATTTCAAAATTACAGAAGGTGTCGTCAAAGGCCAACAGGTGTGTCAGTCCAAGGTGGGACTGCTGAGTCCCTGAACATTTGGACATCATCAATATATTGGAAGATTGGAAGAAAGGACATAAAGCTTCCTGGGTGTTTTCTTCTTCGATTCCCTATCATTTTTCTATTTTCTAATCCTTTTGAGGAGGACTTTGAAGAATCAAAGGCCAATGTTTCTACCCTGGTGAAGCACACAGTTACTGCAAAAGGGCAGCAACTCTGGCGGTGTGACAGACCGAGACAGATGTTTTGATGAGGATGAACATGCTCAAACAGAAAATGTCCTTGGATAAAAATTAGATATTTTCTTAGAAATGTGATTTTTAATACTCTATCCCTGTGTATGATAAATCTGAGAAACAACTGGAATGTGGATCCCGTGATCAGTGCAGCTCATGCCCAGAGCTCCTGACTAAATTAGCTTGAAGAGAAAGAAAGTATGGTGGCCTAATGGAAGTAAGACAATTTATTCTGGTGTTTTTACAATGTATTTTAAACCATAGCAGAATTCTTAAATATTTTTCTTTCACTATATATGGGATAGGGTAGCCATATATTGCCACCATAAAGACATGAATAAATTCACTGTGAATATTCTCTTCACTGTATTTGAAGCATATTTGTTGGATGGCAGGGAAATACACGGAAATTCTTCTACTGTGAAATAGCATTTCAAATTCGCTAATAATATCTGCCTTAATCCCGCAGAGGCTACAATGGCTGAGAGTAAAAGCAACAATTTGGTCAAAATAAAGCCTCAGTTTGCCCTCAGTCCCTTTGTGTCAGGAGAGATTTTCACTCCCTGCTCACCCTGAGAATGACTGCAAGGCAGGCATTGCCCTTTCAAACTCCAAAGCATCTCTGCCTTTGTAATGTATTTTGTGTAATATCAAAACCTCAAAAACCTTCTTGCTACCTCTTTGTGCTTTAGTGGATAGTTTCATTCATTTTCTCACAGCTACTTCCTTACAGTTTCAAGGATGTCAAGCCTTTTAAAGACCTTTCTGACTGACCCTGCCCCATTCTTCCTGTTTCCATGATGTGATGTCATCATGAATCCATGAAAAGCAGTCCCTGAAGGGGTTAATGCAGCTCTTAGTTTCTTTTGCATTTGCCTGTAGACTGTCACAAAGGATAAGCAAGATGTAATAAAAAGGTCACACAGGTGATCCCTTTCCTGAAATATCGTATCTTGTCCTACCTATGAAGGAATGTGAATAAGCCTATTTGAGTGAACAATGAGGAGACAAAAAAAAGAAAAGTTGAGTTATAGTCAGCAAGCTTGCACTAAAGGGGTAAATAGGATTTAGTGTATTCAAAGAACCTGAAAAAATGCACTCATTAACCATGTATCAAGTAAATCGATAATACCATTATGTGTTACAATGCGAATTAGCTTTAACAGCTATTTCATACAACTCAGCAGGGACTCCCAGCTAATTCAATTTCTACCGCATTGTATTCACACTAATATTGTTTTGGAATGGTATTATTTTCCTTTCAGCCTGTCATGTATTTCCTTACCTTATTCAATACTTCTAAGAAAAGAAAATATAACCACTAGTAGGTAGTTTTAATGCAAGGTTCATGGCTAGTGCACCTTGTGTCACAACACGGAGGCCCAAACCTTTGTCTTGCATGTAGCCCTAGTGATGCCTTCATTAGCCAGACGATGCTCTGTTCTGCAATAGATCAATGCCAGCTCCCAACAATTCCTTAAAACAGGTCATCCATGAGGAGCACTGCAGTAGGAATCCTTCTGTTACCTTTCTCCTTGCTATCACAGTCAGAGGCTTTCTGAATGGTTATTATCCTCAAGTACAACAGCTGCATGGTTAATTGGGAGCCACTAAAAGGAAACAACTTGATGTTCACACCTTTTCTGTGCTGCATGATTTAATTTAATAAATAAAACAGGAAGCAAGGAGAGATGTAAAAAGTTGCTTTGTGAATATAATGAATATAGCTGATGTGGATAGCAAATTCTGATACCATAGGTGAAACAAAACAAAATTGAAAGTAGTGAATAGTGAAGGTTTAAAACTTCTATTGTGTTAGTGCTTCTGGCATAGAAGATTCATCTTTCACAATAGTGGAAGGGCAAATTTTCTAGAGCATAACCAAAATAATATCCCAACAGTCTTCCACAGGATCTTTTCCCTTGAATACAGTCAATCCATTTCATTAGAGTCTAATTTTACTTTTTATTTATCAAACAAAGTTTTTTTATGGAATAGACTTTTCGTGAAATTTTTGTTAAAGAAGAAAACCTGGAGAGAAAATGAGGAAGTTGGAGAGCTTTAGGGAAGAAGGGAAGAGAACTGTGTTTGTTGCATCACAGCCATTGATTTTCTGAGATCTTGTTGCAAATCTTACCTTTTGTTCCTTTAAAGGCAGATATACAAGATTACTAAATCTTAAATAATAGTCACAGAGGTTCACATCCACAGGTCATTTCCAGCATTCTAATATATGTTGCAAATGAACCACACAAACTATATATGCAACCCAGTCATTGCTTCTAGGCAGTCTAGCCTGTAGGCTAGATACATCATGAGCTGCTTATGTCTCTGAAATTTGTTTGCTTTTATGTGAAATGCACTTTTTTACTACTCTAATCAAATAATAGAAAACACAGATGTTATGTATTAGACCACAAGAAGAAATCTGCAAATAATCAAATTGATCAATGTTTTTAATTGATCAGTATTGTTTATTTATTGAATGACTTCATTGTTTCAAATAACAAAGGCATCAAGGAAACTCTTCATATGTGAGAGACCAAAAATGTGATAACAACTACTTGCAGATTATTTACTCAAAACTGTACAATATAACATAATCCTCTTTTCCTCTTTGATGAGATGAGCCAAAAAGTTATTTCTTTGTTTGACATAAGAATATGCACGTATTTTCTTTGGATCTCAGCGGTCAGGTGAGTCAGGTGTTTAGTTATACAGTGACTTATTTGGATCATATCAAACAACTGGCTTCTAAACATTCTTATTGTATATTCTCTGCACATGATTCTCTGTTTAAAGTATGACAATAATGAGAGAGTGAGGCAGTTAAAATGTAGGAAAAAAGATGCAGATGCACCTACACTGCATTCTTAAATTATGGGGATTGTTTTCACTTGAAAGAAAAGTTCCACAAGATCATAATGGGCCACTTGTATCATAGTGAGTGTTTGTAAACTGCTTGTTTATTTGTTTCTTTGTTTGTTATTAAGACCCTGTTTTAATGCTTACCAGTCTTTTCTGTGTAGGTTATTGGTGTAGTGAAACACAAAATCAAAAATGTACAAGAGGCTGTCCTGCCTAGGCAAAGCCCAATACTGTAATTTTTCTGTTTTCAAGTTTTTCTGAAGGACATTGCTAATCACTGGGGGACACAGTGCATCACCAAATATATCTTGAAATGTTATCTGACATCTGTACAAAAGTACCTGAGGGGTGATTGTAGGGAGGATGGGGCCAGGCTCTTCTCTGTGGTGGCCAGTGACAGGACAAGGGGTAACGGGTATAAGTTGAAGCACAGGAAGTTCCATCTCCATATGAGGAAGAACTTCTTTATTGTGAGGGTGACAGAGCCCTGGAACAGGCTGCCCAGAGAGGTTGTGGAGTCTCTTTCTCTGGAGATCTTCTAAACCCAGCTGGACGCCACCCTGTGCCACATGCTCTAGGTGTCCCTGCTGGAGCAGGGGGGTTGGACTAGATGATCTGTGATTCTGTGATTCTGTGAAAATAATAATATCATTTAAATGTAAAGTGTTAATTAAATTAAATTAAAAAATAAATAAATAAACAAAGGAAATATGTATATATATACTGCCAATATATACTGTGAATAAACCCTTCAATGATCTTGCCTTTTTATATCCAAAACTGCTATTTGGGACCTCATCCTCCAAGATGCAGGGGGCAGACTCCAATTTAGCTAAGTCAAAACAAAAGAAATCCACAAGACGGTAACAGGCAAACTAAGCTGTCTGCATCACACTCTGGTTTCAGTCATTCACTCATCTGCAGCTGCCTCCCTTCATCTTTGAGGTTACATCAATGCTTCCTGATGCCAGGCTGTGGTGAGACGTCTCAACTCAGCCCTCCTGGAAGCAGAAGGAAGGCACCCACGAGTGATTGAAGGTAACAGATAGACAGACTAAGTGCTCAGTAAACAATACATGTGCCTATGAAAAATCTGGCGCCCCAGGCCAACTGTCCATTTGGCCCAAAACCAACAGTTAACAGTTGCTCAAAAATATTTGTATTCCATTATAGTTCATTTTTCCCACATATTTACTGTGAAGTATTGTCATTATGAGTTTCAGCTTTTGAACTGGACTGACCTATCTTGTCAAAATCAGAGCCATGTCAGCAGAAGCTGGAGACTCCTGTGAAAACAGTGCATGTGAAGCCTGCTGTACATGATGTATTTCAATGAACATGAGGACGATATGCTAAGTTATAATATTTTTCAGTAGAATGTGCTGTGTTTTGTCTTGCCCTCCAACCAAATTGATACAGATAGAGCTGAACAGATGGGTTTTGGACAAGCACTTTGTGTTGGCCTATTTCTCTTTCTTATCTAATCAATGGATTTCTGCGGAAAACCAAAAACTGAGCAGTGCAATTTTCTTTTCCGTTGCTATTTTTGAGACAATAACATAGAATAAATAGAACACTGGAAGCTGTATTCAACAATGATAACATGAAAAAAAAATATACCTAAGACTCTAAGACTGCTATAGTTGTGGAAACTGCAAGAAGTATTTAATTTACTATGTGGATCCAGACTTTTTAAAACTCTGCATAGCACACATGAGTATAATTCTGTCAGTTTTCCATCTTTCAAATCATTTTTGTTTCTCTTAAGCTCTGGGAATAGATTTTTTCCTATGTTATGTCCATCTGCTCCTTGTAAAGGTGTCTCTCTCATATCCCATTTGTCTCATCCTACCTCTTTCAAGCAATGGTAACCAGCACTGCTTTCTGCTACTCAGAGTGTTTCCACCTCTTCCAGCTCACATATGTAGGGTCTTGCTGCTGCCCAGCAGTGCACAGAGCATTCTGCATGAGGGAAACTCTCATTCTCCTCACAGAAGATCCATTGGATATTATCTGAGAAAGTAGAATTGTCCAACGTCATTTCAATGTTACTGAAATATTGATGTTTTAGACCTAGTTCACACAAGAGCTAAATATGTACCTTAACAATTATTGACCCGGAAAAGGCAAGGAAGCAGGTACTTTTCCTTCAAAGCAAGATTAGCTATTTGGGAGATGATTTAAAATAAGATTGAATTTATTTTTCATAACTTATTCATATATCTCTCTGTTAGGCTAGCATAAGAAAATAAGTATCATGGCACTAAGTTTGTATTAAAAAGAGCAATTTCACTCATATCCCAAACTTAGTTTGTTACAGCCATGCAAATATCTGGTAAATTTTAGGTGCTAGAAAGAATGCTTTTCTTTCTTTGTCTGCGCAAGTATTCCCATTGGAAAAGGTCTATTTTATTTGAGCTGAATAATATTTGACCAGTCAACTGTATAATTAACCAAGGGGATGCCAGCAAGTTTGGCATCCTATCCTGAATTTGGGTTTCTGTGGCTATACTGTTATCAATTTTCTTGCTAGGCAATGTAAAATTTGCTGGATACACTCCTATTAGCTGCAATTATAATTTACCATGCATATATTTACCCCTACGGGCAAATAAATGTGTGACTGCATATTTTTGTGTATAGAGATAATGTTTGTTTTGAAAAAAAATCAGAAACAATTAGAAATTTAAATGTCATAATATTTTTATTCTCTATTTGTCAGATATTTTGACGCACAAGAAAATGTAAGATAAGAAAAGAAAAAATACAGGATATAGGAAGGGATACAGAAAACAGAGGAAAGTTAAAATTTATAGTTTTTACAGTTTCTTCAAGGACAGTGTCCTTGCTCTACATCTTTCCTGCTGTTCACAAGGCTTCCCATCTAATACTATCTGTAGGTTGCAGAATTATTTTCATACTCTCTGCCAGCTCACTATAGAGATATTATGTATAACTGTGTGATAATTTCATTAGACAGTTTTGTCCAATTTAAGTAATTGTCTGTCATTAATATACTCATTTTGTCATCCTCACATTTGCTGTAAGAATCTTTGAATTAAACTTAACATTTATAAAAACTGTAGTGAAACCTAACTGGATGCCCCCTCACTCTCTCAGGAAAGTGGCCACAGTTACAGGGCTCTGCTGGGGCTCCTGGAGCTGGGACTCCTGTGGCCTCATAGCCACATTACGGCAGCCAATTATCAACACTAAGCTATTCTTACAGATTTTTCAAGACAGTTGTTTAATGTGTATAACAAATTGTTCTTACGTTGATTTTTAAAACAATTGATTATTTTTTGCTCTACCTGCCTCTTCATTTTTCTATTTATTCCACTCCTATTCTGCAAAAAGGTATTGTAAATATTGGCATCATGTAGTAAGAAAAGAAGGTATTTGATAATTGTTTAAACTAAAGGTCTGTGTAAATCATTCAACCAACAGATGACAAGAGAATGATAAATTGTAATGCAGTATTTCTTCCATTATAGGAAACATAAAAACTGAGGCCAGCAAAATGTCCTGAAGCATCTGGGCAATTTCATACCAGGCAGAGGTGCATGATGGAATTGCAGAGTTCAGAGGCAAATGGCCGTACCAGGGGCTGGTGGGCCTGCAGAGCACTGGACCACTCAAGCCAGTATGAGAGCTGTCCCAAGAGCCATAGATCCATCTGGGGCAGAATGGGCAATGGGAACGCAGTTCCCATAAATGCAAACTATCAGGATTTGGTGTGAGGAAAGGCATGAGGGCTTTTTTTATACGGGGTGATGTGCACACTTACAGCTTCCTCTTCTGAGGAAAGAATGCAGCTAATTAATTTTTAAAGTGAATTTTTATGTAAATACGTAGTTCCACTGATGCGAATAGTTAGTTACTATGGGAATGCAGCATAAGGGGTTTGATAATTTACCTCAGAAATGTCTCCCCATATCCTGCCATCATAGGCCTGAGGCACCTGTAAGGAACTGAAAAGAAATTAAAGTGAATAATCAGAAGACTGTGTGTGTTTAACGACATTAACTTCTATTTAAAATACATTTTTTGATACTCCATAGATGTCTCTCAAGAGTACCTTGTCCTATTGTGAGATTTTCTAAGCACTGATAGAGATTTCTAAAAATTGATGGAGACTGGTATTACTTTCCCAGTGATTGGTGTGGTTTCCTTTCATCTTTGAGTTTCTATGAAGAAATCCCTAATTTAAAGTCTAATATCTTTCTTCTGTTCCCATATGTAGCAGATGGCACATGCGACTACATCCTACTTTCTAATTCCTATGTGACATTTATTATTCATCAGAAAGGAAGTTAAAAAATATTATCTTTCCAACTCCTGGTCTGGCTGATCATAGAAATTAAAGAAAATATTACTTAAAAGGAAGTTATTTTTGAAGTATAAAAATAACAAAAGCATAGCATAGGAGCCACCCAGTGGGGCAGCAGTATATTGTTCTGCCAAAGAATAGGTCAATAAAACAAAGCATGACTTGAATACTGCCATGCCTGCCACCATTTTCCACTACATATTTCTGCCTTCATCTGGGGATAATTCCCCATTAAATAGTAGGCAGTTTGGAGCAGTGCTCAAATACTGGTGATCTTAGAGTCAAATATACCCAAGTTTTCTTTTACATTTGATTATAAATGCCTGTTTCCAAACTGCAGGTGAGGTTGTTACTTATCCTTGTAGGTCACTTATGTTTGCATGTGTCCTTGGTAAAACGGAAATATTGACTGATTAATTGAAAATCTGTACTTTTAAGTGGATATGGTATATGTAACATATCAAGGCAGACTTAAAGAGTCTTGGCCTCAGAGCAGTGTTCCCTGAAAAAGAAGAATGAATTGTCTGCTGTTGAAGTTTTAGGCTTCTTAACAACTGAAAAAAAAGAATTAGTGGCAGTCTGATCCCACAAGTACAATAAAGTATTTTTTTTTAGGATGAGATAATTTTTGTAGTTTCGCAGTTTAATGCATAAAGAAATGATCTTTCTCCACGTTCTGTATTGATCTTTCTCCACAAAAAGATACAGACAAAAGGTTCAGAAAGTTGGACAGTCTCCCAGGTGACTAGCCATTACATTACTTAGAAGACAGATGACTTAGAAGAGGCATGATTGAAAGCTAGACTTCTTCACAAAGTTCTCCTACAGTAGGATTTTCAAAGACACTCAAAAATTTCAGAAATATTGTATGTTCTTTTTCTATTATATTGAAAATTACACTGTAAAACAACAACAACAAAACAGAATTTGTCCACCTCACCAGGCATGAGTTCTAATTTTTTACAACACTGACCTTTTAAAAGCCCTAACCTGGACTACGCTTTCTAAACACTTTCTTTTGATAACATTTGTAAAAAAAAAAAAAGAAATGAGAATGCAATTGCAGATTAAGTGTTTCATTTTTCCAGAAAAAAAAATAATTCCAACATAGAGCTTTGGGTGGGGTTACTTTCCAAAATTGGTAAGCACATTGGGTTATACCTTTCTGTTACTTCTCCTCAGTCTCTTGAATTTATAAAGACTGATTCCAAGGTAGCATGTTTTTAACTATAACTTGAAGCAGTTCATAAGTACAAGAACAAGTAATTGTTATATATATTCCATAAAACATCTAGCTCTGTAAAAACAGATATGTACTTATTTGTTCATACTATTTTTATTAGAAAATATTCAGAAGAACTAAATAAAAAATCTGTGTGGTTTTGTCTAATCTCTTTATATCCCCATTAGAAAATCCATATATATGCCATATAGATCTTGCTGCATACAAATAAGCATTTAAGCAAAAAAAAGTTCATGCCTTTTAACAGATTCAACATTCTTGAATTCAGAGCATATATATGCTCATTTATCTTTACCCATTAATCTTGTAATCATTCTTCACTATGTAACAACTCCCTGTTTGATCATAGATCCAAATGTCTTAGTTACTGTTTTGATATTGCTAATTAAATTCCACTGGCTATAAAGTTAGATGTGCTTAACAGACATTACATTAATGTATGATTTTAATTTGAATTATTTTGTGGAGAAGTGCCCATGATAATAGCAAAGGAAGACCAGGAAAATTTAAGGACGCCTTTAAAATATGGCCTCCTTCCCCATACCTTAAGGTGTGAAAGGATGCAATGCCTGGATAGAGTCAATTCGATTCCATTTCGCATATGAGGCCCTGCGTAGATAGGAGAATTAGCCTTATTTTTTTGTTCTTAGAGTCTTGCTTACTCAATAGTGTGAGTGCTGCTCCCAGGAGAAATAAATATGCAGAATTCTGGGATAACTTTCCCAAAGAGGCCTTCCTATCTGAATATTCTTTAAAAACTAAGAGTTTTCTGTTCAGCTTTTTTTTGAAAAATTTGATTTTTTTTTTGAAATTCCCTGTCTTCTGTACCACTAGAGGATGGCTTTTTATTTTCAAAGTAACACTGCCCAAACTGAATAAATAAACCAATAAACCACTTATTTATAGTTGTCTTAAAGCTTAAGTAATGATAGCATTCCCTAGTAATATTTTTTTTACCAAAGGCAGTATTTTTGTTGTTGTTGTTGTTTTAATTTGAGTCATTATTCAAAAACTGATATTTATTTTCTATAATCTTAAAAATGTTACTGACATATGGATTAATAGGATCAGGATCTTTAAAGATCCTGTAAGTTATTTGGTTTGAGAGACAGAAATAAAATGTTTGTTATTAGTCCAAGGATTCTGTAGGTTAATCTAATTAAGAATCCAGACTTGTTATGTCTTGGTTGGAGTCCTACTATCGAAGGAATTTATAGCTCATTTCACTAAAAATTTGCTTTTGCCATCTGCCTAGATTTTTTTTTATTGCTACGGTACCCTCAGCTTGCATTACACTTCTATCATATATTTTAGTCATCACATTTTTGCTACTACATCCATATGGGCTGCTCAGTTCCCATGTGGTCTATAATATTTTTCAGAATAGATCACAAAGGGGAAAAAAAGACATACAGTACATGCTATGAACTTTCAAGTCATTGTTTTGGCATATGCACAGTGCTTGTCTCCCTCTCCCTCCCTTTCCTCCTCCTTTTCTCCTCTTCTCCTCTTTTCCTAACTCTGTACTTTACATTTCATTATTATTCATGATAGTAGGGAAGTTCTTATATTATTGTGGCAGCACCAGCTTTTGCAGTAATGTTAAATTCATTTGTTTTACATATATGTCCCCTTATGATTTTCTTACCAAATTTGACTGTAAGATGATTTATAGACTTTGCTCAAGTATGAGTCTGCAAAAACAGAATCTTAAGAAAATTCTCATCCATTTGGTGATAATTGTCCATTTACATTTATTATCTTCATATTTTATAGTTCTTAAAAAATAAGATAAAATTGATTTCCAACCTACTTCTGCAGAACCTGTACTATGAATACTCTTCATTTTGTTTTAGATGGTAACTCTCATTAAACTTTTGGACAAGGAAATATTTTCCATGGATCTATTTCTTACCTCTCTGCTTTCCCCTACACTTTATTCACATCAAACCTAATTCAGCTGACAGGTAGGAAGGAGTCCAAATATTATCTTTTGATGATAGGTTAAGAATTACATATCCAAGACACAGATTCCTTCAGTCATTCCTGAAGCCTTAAAAAGCTTCAATTAAGTTGGGATGAACAACTGGCAAAATATCTGTATTTGATTATACATAATAGGTCTTTCCATCTCTCTTTGGTATAATGCTGTTCTTTATTTTTTTCAGTCCTATCAAGAGGGAAGGAAAGATTTGTTTAACTATTTCCGAAGTAACTATTACCATCAAGTAGCAAATGAAACTTTTAATGTTTAAGAGGCAGTTCCCAATCCAAATGCCTGGTATTACATAGCTCTTGCAGAACATTTAATTGCTTGATCAAAGCCAAGTCTGGCCAGTGGATCCCCATTTGCTCTCTGAGGCTACTGAATGCAGCAGTCTACGAAATCTGTATTTCTACAAATATAGGCATTCACTTATTGGTGGCAGACTTACCGTATGTTCATAATCCTTTTTCCTTTACCCTTTGTTTTTCCCATTTAAGTCAAATTGTAAAACCTTTGAGCCAAAGGCTTAGAGGCTCCCTGAGTTCCTATTTTTCATAACCACTCATTGACAGGTAGGAAGGAGAAAAACAGCAGCAAAATTAAGGCAAAATAATTTTATCATTCAAAGACATTTAAGCATCAATTTACAGTTATTTGTTCAATTTTGCTTCCCATTATGTATTTGCCTTGTGAAAAAGTGGAGATCAGACTGGTTTTGGATTATTTATTCTTCTTTTAGCAATAAAGCTCCGACTAGAAAAGTGAAATGATATAAAAAAACTCTAAAGCATGATGTTCAAGAAATGTATGTTTATATCAAATTAGCCTAAAATGTTTAACAACAAAATATTTTATACTCTGTTAGAATACTCTGCATCATGTGTATTCAGATTTGTGCTCATGCAGATGAATCTGCAAAAAATGCCCATCTTATTTTGCCCCTCTAATAAATATTCTGGGGAAAAAAATCTAATTAAGTGAAATGAAATTATTTCACAAGATTTAGTCTTTGTAGCCCAATGATCAGTTGGCCTTTCTGTTGTAGTGTTCTCAAACATGATTCTTTATGAGTCCCTTTCAGATGAAACACTAACACAGATGATAACTTAAAACTCTCATTATTCTTCATAAGAACTTCAATAAATCATTATAGTATTATCATTATTCAGATTTGTTTTGACAAGACTACAATCTTCATGTTTCAAAATGAGTTAGGTCTGAATTTATCTAAAACCAAGGTACTTCATGCGTTCTGAAAATGTCATGAAATTTTCACTGCTATATATCTTCATAGTGCTAATTTACCAGCAGAACCATATGTTCCTAATCTTAGATTACAGCTGTATAAAACACTCAGAATTGTGTTCATTAAAAGTATGCCTGTGGTTAGGTCAGTATATATATATTTATTCTAGGTATGAGTTAGGGTTCATATGCAATTGCTAGTCATTTGGTAAAGACTGTAACACACTTAGAAATGGTACAGAGGAGCAGAGAAAAAAGCAAATGTGGGAACAGGGTATATTTTCGCCCATAGAAGGAAAGTTCATATTCTTATTCAAAGGAATGTGTATATATTAAACATTTGTTACACACCCAAAACATAACTTAGATGTTGGCACAGAAATAAAATGCCAAAGGTGGTATTTCAAAGTGTGCATTTAGGTGATATTTCAAAGTGTTGATTTCTTTTTATAAATAGTCAGGAATATTGTTTTGGCTCTTTTAGCAAGTTGGGGAAAAATACTGTCATGTACACTGAAGCAAAAAAAAGTATCCAAAAGAAAAACATCTGGCAAAAACAATACATTGAATATATCAGCTTATGATTTACTACCTTGCTCTCAATATAGTACATAAGTAGAGAGATGCTTGTATGTATGCTGTTCTGTGTAAGAATGTTCTCTGGTGGAAAGTCCAATGTATCGTGTGTTGTAAGAAATGCCATGTAGTAATGTTGTTAATTTATTTTTTGTGTTGTTGTTTAAGCAAGTTAAATAGATACATAAAACTTACATGAGTTGTTGGCACGCAAGTTATTGCTTCCTGGGGACCGCAGCAAGTTACTGAAACCTTTTTGAAATGATGTCAGGATTTTTTTGTAATTGAATATGCATATTTTACATGTTGGAGGCTGAAACACACTTTTTTTGGCAGACTCTTTCAACAGATGCATATGCTGGGGCCCTATTCTGGGAGGTCTTACAGCATACATAAGTCAATATTTGTGCATAATTTATAAAACTGAGTATTGGAACATGACTTTTCCATCTAATTTATACAATCATATTTCCCTCACTTTGTTTTTTTTTCTTGAGGAAGATAGGATATAGAAGTCCAAAAGAGGTCAAAGGTGTAAAAATAATTTAAAATGTAGGAAGAGGAACTGTACATTGTTAGCTAATTCCAGTAGAAATGGACATTTCTGAAACTAAAAAGAAAGTACAAATAAAAAACAGAAACAAAGAAGAATACTGAAAAGTTGTAATTAGTCTTTCAATGTATATGCTCGAATCTCTGAGAGTTTCTCTCTAATTAGCCTGTCTTTCAATTTCTCTCAGGTTTTGATGAAAGACATAAGCACAGCCAAGGTTGTACTGAGCAGAAATCCTTTTCGAAATATGTCTAAAGTGTTCATAATATTAGTTAAGGAGTTACCTAGATATCTTCTAGTGTTAAAGGTTACCTCCATATATTGCAACTGTAAGAAAGAGAAGACACATATTTTACATACTTGTGAAGAAAATGAATTGCTGTATCTTTAAGATGATGCTGTAGTGGCTGAAGGACACTGAACTCAACTCAACAATTTATGGTATTGCCATAGTATTAGAAATCCACTGGAGAAAAAATCACAAGTTCAAAATATTGTATATTATCAACCATTTTCTATATGGAGCTCAGATATTAAACATTGTTGGAATTTTTTGAATTGCTGCCAAATTGTAAATGGTTAAAATACACCATATGAAGTAAATGGAATCTTAAAAGGGAGTTAAGTACTCAGAGGGCATTGATGTTTTAATTTATTTCCAGATTTTCATAAGCAAAGCCTGAATGTCTTATGTTGCTGGGCAGATAATCAGTAAGTATTACAATGGATGGATTTCAGCTATATCCAGTGAACACTGGATGTAGAATAATATCACCAGGCACATTGGATTGAGAGTTTGGGAGCTTTTATTACAGAAAATACACATATTCGCTGGTTGCAGTGGAATAAAACATATTTTATTAAACTACTTAGTGAATTAGGCAGTGATTACTTACCAACGCTATGCTGATATATATAAAACTCAATAAACCTCTCATTTTTATATTTCAAAAACATGTTCTTCAGTTTGGTCAATTTTCATAGAAAGACAGGAATAAGACCAGTGGTGTTCTTTGCATAGCTACATGAATGTATACACGAATGGACTAATTTTCTTCTGCTCTGCCCATAATTTCTTCCATTGTTGTTCAGATGTTCACATTAAAAGTTAAGAAAATGTCCTCTCATTGCTTTTTGTGTTACCACTTCACCTGAGGGTCTGAATAGATGTTGAGTTATCCTGTATCTTCAAGTTTTATGCAAAAAAAATCAATTTAATGAAGCTTCCATAGTTTACTGCTATCTTTTAATTAGTGACAACATTGATGATTTATTATTAAAAATATATAGATCCAAAAGCTTAACACAAAATCTACATCCTAATCTTTCTCCAGCTACTTTCAGTTGTCCTGCCTTTACTTCCTATCAAGAAACAATGAAATTCCAATTCAATAAAAATATTCATTAATAAGAATGTTAATGAATTTTTTTGACACAAAAATCTGAGAAATTAATTAGTTCCTTATTTTAGCTTCAGGAAAAAATCCTATAGTAACCACCTTGTTTATAACATCTTGTTATTCAGGATTTTGGAAATAAAAAGGCTAACATATAAACAAAACTTGAAAGAAAATATAAAAATTGAAAAAATGTTTATTATTGCTTCTTGTATCTCAGAAAATGTGCTGATTTTGTTGTTTTTATATTCCCTTGAGTTTTAATGAATGAAGAACTTTGCTTTCCATTAAAAACCTGTTTATCATCTCTGCTATTTTGCAAAACACTAAAACATGAAACCATGTAGAAGTTACTATAAACATAAAACAGGAGTGGGACTGCTTTAGGCAAACTTGAGTGGATAACCAGAAATCATCAAACACACAGTAAGTTAACTGCTTTGCTGAAAACTGTGGGAAAATTCACTAGCTTCAGCCTAGATAAATAATTTTTGAGACTTATTTATATAGCTCTAGTTTAGTTTTAATGCAAATCTTTGCTTTATACACTGACATTGGTACAATTTTCAGTGACAAAGGTTTATTACTGCACAGATAACAAATAACA
The DNA here is from genome assembly GCF_000705375.1 of Tinamus guttatus. Next base: position 168,888 of record NW_010579278.1, on the reverse strand, counting down.
ACAACTTTGGCAGCTTCACAAGAAGTTCATGATGTTACATGACAATAAAGAGAAACTATTCTTGTGACAAACACACACTGACAGTTTTAATAACATTTTTAGGCATAAAGCAACATTTGGATGTGAACTCTCTAAAATATATGGAATAATCAGGTTAAACCTTTAAGCTTTGGCCTCTCTTATAAAAACAGAAGTCTTTCAACATGAGGAAGCAAGGATTTTTTTAAAAAAATAAAACACCATAGTATTGCATCGTTGTGCACATTTTAGCTATCAGTAAACCAGTGTAGATAATTTGAGTCCAGATTCCACTGAAAATCTGTGATTGTCAGGAATATAAGCTAGTTGCCGCTAATTATAGCCACCAAACCACACCTCCATTAGTGAAAGGACTTTACATTTCACAAGTGATATCCAGAGATTGCTGTTAACAAAAATCATTTGACTTGGAATAGGTAAAAGTGCCATTGGGAAAACAGGCCAAAAACTAACTACAGATTTTCCATTCCTGGCATTCTTTATTGGCATTGTACTGCAAATGTTCCTTTGAACATCTAGCTGTCATAAATTTCAAATAAAATGATAATGATGTCAAAGATATGATGTTAGATCTAGCATCAAGAACATAGTTTACATATACAGCAATAAACTTCCTTATATAATAGAGAGGACTAGATAAGAATTCAGCTTTATCAAGCATATCATAATACAATCAACAAAGATAATGAGTCTAAGGACAATTTCCCAGTATGCAAATGTGATTAAATTGGGTGGAACGCCAAGTAATGAGGAGTAATAAAGAAGGACTTGAATCACTGAAGAAATATGCCTGAGCTAATTTATAGTAAATAGGGTTTGACAAAGATAGATGTATCATTAGGTATCAAAAAGGAAAGAAACTTCATCTGTATGAATGAGCAGCGCTGAAGCTCATTTCGGACAGACAATCCACATCTCTGCCAACATTATCTTGAAACTATAAGTATATAGCACTACATATCTATAGCATATATAGATATTGTTCCACAGCCACTGCAGCAAAATGATGAAAGATAAAAAAAAAAGTCATTCAAATTCAAAGAAGTATCAAAAAGAGGAAAATGGAAAGAAAAAAACTTGAGGAGTTAAAGTGGGAAAATCTGAGTGTACAAAGTATTTCAAATTCTTTTGAAGCTTTCAAAGCTAGATTCAATTGTAGATTGAAGACAAGAATGCTGATTGAGCAGGAAGATTCAGTAGATTAAATATTATGTTCTTTCCCATGTCTAAATTCTTGTTATTCTTGTGAGACTGCTAAGTTTTCATGTCTTTATAATGTAGAAACATGTTGCTAAATGATACCTATAATAGCAGCTTTTTTCTGTTTAAATTTAAGGCTTTACAGATATAATATTGTGAAATTTATTAAAGGTAATCATGTCAAACAATAATTGCTAATCTAAACCTTGAATCAAGTTAGTCTATAAAAACTCATTGAGATAAGTAGTCCATGCATAGACAAGCGTACCACCATACACCAGCATTGTATTCTTTGAAGACTTAGGTATCACTTAGATATCACTGAAAGCTTAGATATTACCAAGCCCTTAATGGTCACCCTGGATTGACATTTTTTAAAACCCATACTGCCCCTAACCCCAGTTAAATCCATGCTATTCCCCTATCAACTTTCTAATGTCCTCATACCTGGCCTGAAATCATTTCTCACTTAACAATCTAACCTTCAGAGTGAGTTATCTAAAATCAGCTTCTTTCTCTCATCTCTTCAAACCGTTAGCCAAGCAATAACCACAAATAAAACCCAATGCTAAATCTCTGTCGGTATGCCCTTCGCTATATAGGAATATAGTACATAGCTGGATGCAGTTGGAGGCAAAAAAGCAGAAATCTCATTTTCAGCATCCAGTGATTTCATCAAACAAGGTTCTGAAATACAAATTTTAAATCTCAAAATGGAATTGAATAACTAGTGGCTATCCACATGCCTAATTTGGTCAGGGTGAATAATTCCCAAAGTTATTGAAACATAAAGTCAAGCAGAAGGATGGAATTTGTTCTCCAATTCTATTATTAATGTTCTGATGCTTGAATGAAACAGCTGCTTGTTACAGCTGTTAATATATCTGCATACTAAGAAAAAAAGAAAGCATGATAACAGTTCATTGTTTCACAAAACATCTTTATTCTTTGATCAATTTTTCTGACTATTGCAGCTGGTCATGGTGAAGCAGACTCTAAAACAGATGCTTCAGAGATTTTGTGTTTTTATTCAATCCGAGGATAAGTCTGACTCTGTACTAATATAAAATAGGACAATAACAAGCAGAAAACTCATAGTTTCCATATCATCATAATCCTTGTGTTTTCATATACAATCATAATAGAATTGATATCACTTCTTGCTTTTTTTGGTTGTTGGGGAAGCCACACTTTACACTGCAGGCTCTCACTGTTAGAAAATGGCTGCTGTGCATAAAGTAATAGAAATTTCACTAACCCTACCTATCTCCTGTTTCCTTATTTCCAAAAACAAAACAAAACAAAAAACTTACACAATAGAACTATTTTTTTTTCTGACTCGGAAATATACCATTTCCCAAGGGAAAAAAAAAAGTGTATTTTCCTTCCTTCCTTCCTTCCTTCCTTCCTTCCTTTCTTCCTTCCTTCCTTCCTCCCTTCCTTCCTCCCTTCCTTCCTCCCTTCCTTCCTTCCTTCCTTCCTTCCTTCCTTCCTTCCTTCCTTCCTTCCTTCCTTCCTTCCTTCCTTCTCTTTTTCTTCCTCTACTGTATCCATTTTTTATCTCACAGAAATATGCATGTGCTTTGACCAAATATGGTTGATAGAATTTGTTGTGATGCATCTCTGAAAGTCCTGGTTAAGCATCTACTTAACCTCCTGATTAAATGAAAAAAAAAAAAAAAAGAAAAAAACATTGAGGGGAATAAGTAAAGTTTCTCCAAGATCACAGTTTAACTAACTGAGGAATTGCCAAAGACAGGGCCACAGTCAGATTACCTATTCCTTAAATTTTGATAAAATTAGATTGCATAGTACAGAAGCTAAAGGTGTTTTTTTTTTTTCAAGGTGAGATACCTCAGCTGGCTTTTTGCATTTCTGTGCTAACTCTAGCAAAACAAGAAATATTTCAAACACAGCCAAACAAATTTTGTCTTCAGATGTATGTCTCCTTGGACAGAATATGCCTCTGAGGGAAATCCTTGAGCAAATCTGGTTTGTGGTGTAAACAGAAGAGGACAGAATCCAAAGCACATTCAGGGTTTTCTGTCATCTAATTCCAGCATGTGGGTACTCCATAGCACTGCGAAAGGTGTTTGAGATCAGGTAGGGGTGACTGAAAAGGCTAGTCTCTTTTTGAACACGTATCACATTTATTTTCCTCCTTCAGACATTTGGCACAAGAACAAATTATTTTTTCTTTTTCTTTTCTTTTTTTTTTTGCATAATAAATATTGATTTGATTCGATAATAGCTAGAGGGTATGAATCAGTTATGTGATGTCTGTAGTGTGACTCTGAGAATTAAAAAAAAAACTATCTTCTTGTAGAATAGAAAATAAAATCCTGCTCTATTCGTGAAGTTCCCTGAGGTGTTGGGGTTGAATATTCAAACCAATGCAGAAAGCACTATACAAAAAAAGTTTCAAATGTACTATGAAGAGGCGTGTTGATAGTTCTTCCTAAATTCTGAGTTTTATGGTAGTGGCAGAAATGCTTCTCATATTGCTCTCTTATGACTTCAAAAATGAGGGAAGGAAAAAAAAAAATAGAAACTCTGTGTTTGTCCTATGCCATGAAGATAAATGTACCTTTACTACTTGATTCTTCCAAGGTGTATAATCAGCATGTTTCACAATGAACAACCATAAAAGTTGTTAGCAAGTGTATTTTCAGGGTGATTAATAGAGTAATGAGAAGTGTGTTTTACTGGGAAACTTGATAATATTTTGACATGTTTATTATCTTGATTGACAAAATGCTATCACATTTATTGCTATCTTTTTTGTTTATGCTTTTTTTTTTGCTGCTCAGAGATTTGCAGGAAAGAGAAAAATAATTTTTAATGATGGAAACAGTAAGGAATTTATTGAAATTGAAGTTTATTACTTTCTGATTGTTTTTAATTGCTTGCTTAATAGTAAAGTTAAACCTCCTTGAAATCTCTAAGATAAAGATTTGCAATATTAATAGCCTCAAGCTAATTTGGACCATACTGAATCCTTATGGAGACAGAGCAGAAATAGTGCAAGCTTTCACTTGCTTATCTACCCCTTAGTTTTATAGCAAAACAGTAGTTTAGCAAACAATTTGACCAAAATTCTGTCTTGATTAGAAACTTCATATCTAAAAACGGATATATAAATACACAAATCTATGAATATATACAAATAATTTTATAAATTACAAATATAAGGTACTTGCAGAGGAAATGTCAATTGTTAAACAGAAAATAATTATAGAAAAGATTTGCTGAGGCTGTCAGAAAGAACGGAAGGTGAGATACCTAAAACTAGGATCATAAATTTTGCTTTTACTTACAATCTAGTATTTTCACCTGGCAATATATGTTTCTCTTGAAATGGTGTGTTACCTTGCTACGGATGAATAAGTTTGTTTTTCAGGAACACCATATTTAGAAGCCACTGATTCCCCCAAAATACCCGGAAAAAAAATGATCAAGGCAGAGGATGATTGATATCCCATTTCTAAACTAATACTTTATTTTGTGGAGCCTATTTGACATATATCTGCAGATACATGGATGATGCAATGCACTAAAATAAAGGCAGATTTTCCCTTTGGCTTCAGTGAAAGGGAAGGTGCCCACAGTTTTAGTGCTTTTGCTGAATCTGCTTTAGCCTTTCCAGCACACCTGGAAATATGCATCTTGTGAGGCCAGATATTCCTCTGGACTCATTGCCAAGGGATACACTGGAGGCTGACATCCTAGCACCCAGCCTACTGAGGACACCAGGTTCCTAAATATTGCCTCTCTGATGGCACTGTCCATGACGGCAATGAGTGAGTCTCACAAGCAACGCTAGAAGAACTGAGTTCATGCAATAGTCAACAGAACAAAGTTATGGATACCATTACCTTACACCACTACCAATACATTTATATGCACTAGTACCATGGATGCCAATTTTATTGAGTGGGAAGGAGGTGCTCAATTGTTAAGGGACAATGAAATCAGAATATATGGTCGTATTATCTTCAGGAATGTGTTCTCCTAGTTGCCTTTCCAGACTGTCAAATCACATTGCACCAGACAGAGCTCATGAAGGTGCCACTTTACCAACCCATACACGAGAAACAGCTAGGGTTGGTGGTGTTCAGAACCCTGTAGTGCTGGATTAATCTGGCTCTGTCACAGCTCCCTGCAAGGACCTTCTTCTTCTCTCCTCCTTTTCAGCTTGCTGTAACATGCTGTCACATGAGGATGACTGCAACTACCTACTGGCAGTGCTGGGTAGAGCTCCTTATGTAGAACTGTGCACCACATCACACAGTGGATACAGTACGGTCAAGTCAAGTCAGAGTCAGTGCAAAGATCAGGTCAAGCATCCCTCAGCATTTGATAGGTGACCTTTCTTCTTGAGAATGCCCTCTGTGATGGCTGCATATGCACATATCGGGCTCTAGAGCCTGAAGTGCCTTCACGAGGGTAGCAGCCAGCAGTGAAAAGCCTGGAAATCTCCCCTTTTGACAGACAGGCACAATCCAGAGGCATTTGAGCAACTGCAAATTGTTTGTGAAAGTATAATTCAGATACTTTGCTCAAAATACCTTGGATCTGTTCAATTTGCAGACATATTTTTAGCCTCATTTCTTCTGAGAGTCTTTTGGGGCAGGTAAACAGCCAGACAGATCGAATGGAGGGAAAGGGACTTTGGTCTAGGGATGTTGCTGAATGCTACATGTATATTTAAATAACAGCAGGGGACCAGCATTCTGAGATGGATGCTTTCATATTGCATAAATTAAAACAGAATTAATGTGAAAATACACAGTGGTCATCACTTTTAATGATAATGATTCAAATCTGCAGTATGAGTTGGACAGTATAGACACACAAAAATATATTCCAGGATTTCTCATATAATAACCTGCCTGCTTGTTGAAAGGCATGTATTGTTTATGGTACATCCACTGTGCCCTTTTCCTTTGTTCAAGGAACTCAAAATAAAATTCTGATATTTCATGCATTTCTTTTGATTGTTACCAGATATTTTAGAGTATTCTTTTGCCATTTTATTTAGTGTTTGTGTAGTGAAGTAAAGTATGAACGGTGATTTATCTGCAGCATCACAGAGGGAGAAGTCTCATCAAGCACTCAGGAAAGAAAGTACAGGTTTCACAAATGAGCTGTTAATTTCTTTCCCCTTTCAGCACCCATGTACTTAGCGATGTTAGAGCAGCTGTGATGAGAATGATGGATGTCCCAAATTGGTTGCCATTGAGCTTCTGTAATTTTAAAAGGTCATGGAATGTAGGAAATGGAATATTTCTGTTTTGGCAAAGACAAAGCTACCTTGGCATGGTAATTATGCCAGCAAATAGCTTTCTGTTCATATGTAGCAGAAAATCCTCAAACTGTTTCTAAAATATTTTTTCGTCATTTTTATAAAACCACTTTTTCTTAAACTCTTTAAGGGTTTTATTATTATTTATATGTCCCAGGTTCAGAATTTGATCTCATTATATTCATAACCTTCTAATCTTTTGACTATAGATATTCTGTACCAAATTATCACAAATATTCCAGTAGAGTCAACCAATTCTTTCCTTCTCTACAGTTGCCTGTTCTGTATTAATTCTGGTCTATAACCTCAAGAAAGATAGTTCTCTTAAGATTATTCTTTCTTCAACTTTGGTTAAAATTGAAGGCTGGTTTCTCTTCCACATTCTTTTTTTTTTCTTTAAAAAAAAATCTAACTGTATGTCAATCATATTTCTGCGCACATAATTCTCTCAAGAGAAATATATACTGAGCTAGTATCTTACATGAACATTTCTTTGATTATAAAGGCCCAGACCTCCTTAAGGTAGTTGGTTGTCTAATTCCTATTTAGGAACTAGTGAGAATACAGATTCCTGAACAGGAGTCAGAAAATATATTGAAATTGAACATATATTCATATATATTGAATACGGAAATATATTTTCTATTTTTTTCCTGTAGAAGACAAATATTTTCAGGTGTCCAGTTTGGATAGAATGCAAAGCAGTGACAACTAGGAGTCTAATTTCTTACACAATCAATGGACTATGTTGTGTGGTGACTCAGAGGATCCAAATTAAAAATGTCAAGGAAGATGATGTTCACTTTCCCTTTAGTGTCTACATACTATATTATTAAAACAAAAAAAAAAAAAAAGAGAGAGAAAGAAAAGAAAGAAAGAAAGAGAGTTAAAGATACTGCAAGGTTCTTTGCTCCTAATATATATACTTTTGTACTGGAAGAATTCCTACTGAATCCCAGAGCCCTCTGAGGTAGCTGACAATCCTTACACGCCTCTTCTTTCCCTCCTCATTCATGTGATAGAGCTTCTTCCTCTTGATCATTAGAGACTTTTTTTTTTAATAACTGTTGAGTTGACATTTAAGGAATGAAGGTGACCAGAACTTTATGCAGTTGTTTAAATGAAGACTCCGCTAAGCATATTGCTTTAGTTCTTTCTAATATTTACTGAAACCCTTTCACAGATACATGATAAGATTAAATTTTCTACAACTGCTGCATACAAATATCTCAGTCTCCTTCAGTCAACCTGTATATCTTGATTTCTGAATAAAAAGCGATGAACCTGTATCGGTAGAGAAACCTTGATCCATTTGCTTCATAGGAAACACTTGTTAAGGGAGTGTATGGCAATGATTTTATGAAGGCACTGGTGTCCTGCCGGATATCAGCATTCTCCACTGCACAGATCTGAAGATGTGGCATGAATACAGGGCATTATAGGAAGACAGTGGATAATAATAAACTGAAACTAGCTGTGCTTACCACACACATTCTTGTGTGATGCTAAGTAAGACATAAACACTAATAACATATTCTGCTCCTAAACTATGCTGGCTTGCTTGCACAGAAATCATTAGAAACATCCTTCAATGACAAGTGCCATCCAGAAATAGGCATAGAATCACAAAATCATAGAATCCTTAAGGTTGGAAGGGACCTTTGGAGATCATCTAGTCCAACTCCGCTGCACATGCAGGGTCACCTGGAGTGTATGGGACAGGCTTGTGTCCAAGTGGATTTTGAATATCTCCAGAGAAGGAGACTCCATAACCTCTCTGGGCAGCCTGTTCCAGTGCTCCACCACCTTCACTGTTAAGAAATTCTTCCTTAAGTTCCTGTGGAACTTTTGATGTTTCAGTTCGTGGCCGTTTCCTCTAGCTCTGTCGGTCCCATCCCCATCCCCATCTGAAGAGGCCCCATCCTCTTCACTGCCTCCCTTGAGGTATTTGTATACACTGACCAGGTCCTCTCTCAACCTTCTCTTCTCCAGGCTGAACAGGCCCAGTTCTCTCAGCCTTTCCTCACAGGGCAGATGTTCCAGGCCCCTCATCATCCTTGTAGCCCTGCACTGGACTCTCTCCAGTACCCTCACATTCCTCTTGTACTGTGGGGCCCAGAACTGGACACAGTACTCCAGACGTGGCTTCACCAGGGCTGAGTAGAGGGTAAGGGTCACCTCCCTCAACCTGCTGGAGGGAGACAAACGACCACAAGCATTCAACCTCAAACCCACCTTCCCTTCCTGTCCTATCTTAAAAGGGAGAAGTTTAATGAATTCACAGAGATCAGACACTATGTTTCCTGGGTTTCTTAGGTTGCCTAGGATTTCTCCAATGTAACTATGAAAGATACCATACAATACTTAGCTGTACTGCTACAATATTTTGCAAATCACATGTCTGGAGAAACTTGCACTGAATATATATTTTAGAAATCCCCAAAACACTGATTTGTCTTTTGCATTAGACAGCATCTGGGCTGATTTAACAAATGATAAAATGTCAGGTTCAGACTTACAGTGGCCCTTGATCACAGGACTCAAGCTAAACCAGCTACAGTTGTATAGGTGTGAACAAAATCAAAAGCTTTTTATGACTTAGCTTCCTCTGCAGAGCTTTGCTAATCTTACACTATCTGTCATCATGGATTAAAGCTTTTATAGGAAGCTGGATCTTCTCCCCTCTTCCCTATATTGTGCTTTGCTTTTGTGACTAAGAGGGAATAAGATGATCTCAGAAACAGCTAAAATTTTGAAAGGAATTAAAGTCGATGGAGAAGTAAAACAGCATGTCCCTAATGTCTCTGATTGTATTTGTTTTGGAAATAAAGAATCCTGACTCCCCAGAGTTTGATCATAAAATTCCCACTGAGCTTGTGTAGGTCAGGAATTTACCTCTGACACAGAGATAAGTTTTAGTACTACTTGTGTGTGCCAGCTGAAAGGTTTTCTTAATTTTTCATTGTACTTGCACAAAATTAGGTATGCTTAGACTGCAAAAATAATTCAATATGCAACTTTGCAAGAGAAATATTCTCTGCTTGTTTCCAACATTTACTGCAACTGGAGACCTGCAAGCCCTAGGACATTTTCTGAAAGAGAGTTTGTACCTGAAAGAGTCCAATTTTCCCAAGGTTAGATTGCTCTGTGAACTCAGAAATGATTTATGCATGGTAACATAGATCAAAAATTCCGCAGAAGAGGGATATAATTATATGAGACAAAATATGAAAAAATAATGAGATCTTTCCTGTTCATACACACATATACACACACAAGTATATATATATACTTGTACATATTCATACAGCCTTTAACATTTATGTTGCACAGCAGATAAGAAATAGGAATGCAAAAGGATACAGCAGATATGATTTTATGTCTTGTCTTCATTCTGAAACAAGGATTTTCTGAAAAAAAAGATGTGGACAGTGCTTGCCTTTTCTCTCTGAATTAAATGTTCTATAAATTAGTCTGCACATAAACATATAAATGTAACAGGAAAAATATTAAACATTAATGTTATATGTGTTAAACATTAATAGATACAAGATATAAGCATAGAGCAAGAAGATATAGTAGCACATTTATCAGCCCAAGAATTAATACTAAAAAGTAATGAAAATCTTAATAATATGTGGTCATATGAGAAAAAAACAAGAGGCTATAAAAGAATTTTGCTAACATTACTGAAAAATAAATACGCTTTTCAGTCGTGACACTGAGGAAATTCTTAAAACTCTTAAAGCATAATGTATCTTTAATATAAGCATTGATAACAGACTAAAACTTTAATGAGAAAAAACCTGACAAAGTCACATCCAAGTTAAAGTAACATAACCTTTCAGGAAGACTAATTAGAATAATTCGTAGCTCTGTTTAAAAAAGGAACAAATAACATTCAGTACCATCACAAATGAGATAGATTTAAAAGTAGCCTGTAATAGATCTGGATATTAAGGTTTATTAAAGAACCAGTGGGTTTCGTGCTCTTACTCTACTTGGATATCTCAAACATCATTTCATCCTGTGCAATTGCTTGCAGTCGCCAGTCTTGGTGTAACCAGCCAAAGTCTGCGGGCATCTGCTGTCATTTGTCTCCAGGCATCTACACCCATTTCATAGATCTTCCCTCCAGGGGGAGAGAATGCCCTCTTCTAGGTCCTCTTTTTCTTTCTGAGACCATTCAGAGTTTTCAGCAGTCCCTCTTCTCAGCATTACTTTCGAAGAACCCAAATCCTCATTCTTTTCTAATCTAAACATGTTGAATCACAACATGAGAACAGCCTGCTAACTGACTCTTCTGTCTCGGGTACCTTTAATAAGTGGAAGACTCAAGACATAATGCTTCTGTTTAGTCTGTAATGCTTCTGTTTTTATGTTATTAAAATTTACAACCAGCACTCGCAACTAGAAAGTTTCTGAGTTCCCAAGTTCAAACCAGATGCTCACTGCCCCCAGCGCACCCAACAATTTGCCATCTTTTAACATTCATAATTGAAGGTCGGGTTTTTTTGCTTGTTTGTTTTCACATGTATATTCTTTGATTACATCCCTGCTGAAATTGAGCAACTCAGACTTCTTTCCATAGTCCTGTTATAAGACCAATTCAACTTAGAAGGAAGAGCTAAAAGGCTTGATAGTGTTTTGAATTGCAAGCGTCCCTTGTTCTATATTTCTGTTTGAAACACCTAAGAGTTTGACTATGATAGAATAAATTAATAGTATTAGACAGTGTAAAGCACATAATCACAGAACATTAGACTTGGAAAGAAGACTCATTTGTTTACTTAGTTCACCCTCCTGGAAAGTAGATTGAAACCATATTTCCTTTAGCTTTATAAAGACATATTTTTACATGTCTGTAGTTTTGATTTTTCCATCACTTTTGCAGATTTTTTTTATAAGCTTCTATCTCGGAAGAGAATTCTAATGTTGGTGAACATTTTTTTCACCTACAACAGAGTGAAAGCTATCGATAGCTGATTTCAATCAGTAATATATCTCTCCAAAATTTGTTGGCTTTGGCTGGTGAAATTTATGGTTTTTGAAAATTGAAATGTCTACTGTTGAAGCAGATGCTACTAAATGCACTCAGGGATATGACAGCTAATTGTAATTGTCCTTCCTTTATGGCCAAAAAATTGAGAAATCTATGAAAAAAAAAATGCATCTATGAGCTTTCAACCTGAAGAGACAGGAAGAACAAGAGAGTTTTATTTGTATAGACACCTTTTCATACCTCTAGAAACAATATAAGAAAGCCTGAAACACTATAAATATATTGCCTCCGCTTAGTACTGGTAACTAAACACTAAAGATCTCACAAGATAACATCTAAAAACTAGCAACATCACAGGCGATTCAACAAGTCAATTAAATACTGCAGACTAGAAAGGTTACACACAGCAAATAGAAAAACAATTTTCATAGGAGCTACTTTGAACTCGTCACCTAAATGAGGGCTTCTTCACATCTTGGAAATTCCAAGATTCATTTTCCATTCTTGGAAGATCTCTACAGACAATGAAAACTGGTCTGCAGAAAACTGCAGAAAGAAAATGCACAAGGTGGCCTGACCCTACATCTGCCTCTTAAAGACACAACATTTGGAGCAAGGTCTCAATTCTATTACTTCATGAGAAACACTATCCGGTTATATTTTAATGCCAAATGCATAATCAAGCAAAATTTAAGCCCAGAACTCTCTCAGAATTAAATGAGTGCTTCCATAGTAAAATTGATGGATTTTTCATTTCAACGTTCTTCATAAAAAGTACTTCTTTTGTTTCATTTCAAATATGTGTGTTTTTGAGATATTGCCTAATTTGAAATCAAAAATAATTAGGAAATGATAAACTTCGCCAGAAAGGGATTTTAGTACTTTTCTTTTGGATAATATGTTGTGTGTAACACACAGTATCCATTTTTGACACATTATCTACAAGTGTGAGCTGTCTTTAATTCCTTCTCCAATATCCTCTGCCATCTGCCTTGAACTGCAGATAGCATCAGGTAGAGAAATATGAAAAAGAAGTAAGAATATGCAAATCAAAATATCAAAATCAGAATAACAGTATCAAAAGAAATAAACAAAATTGATTTCATATTAGAAAAACATAAGAAAAAAATCTAAACTGAAATAAATACTGCAAAACATAGTAATGATAAGAGTAAATAAGGAGTAAAATATATGCATACCATAGTGGCATATATATGTATATTATATCTTGTATATTGTATATCTTTTATATTGTATACTACAAAAGTAGGGTAAACAAATTAATTATTATGCATTCAGGACACTTCCCTTCAAGAAAAGCAGTACTGGATAAGATTTATGAACAAAAAAAATGGTTTTTGTTTGTGTCTTAAAACATCTTCAAATCTTAAATTCATCTAATATTTCTTTAGAAAAATATTACAAGATCAATTTTAAATCTTTTGAGAAGTTATCACAATAGCTAGATAAAACTGACAGACTGCATCTTAAACCTTTCTGGAACTTCAAAATAACTGGTATGTTTGTAAAACAAGACCATATTGGCAATTTTTTTTTTTAATCAAAAATATCTTTGCAATTTCTTTGCCATAGCACATCACAGCTGATTATATCATATTACAGTTATGTGTTGATGTAACCATAGCAATCATTAAATTCTTTCTTGGAATTTGTAGGACACATGGATTTTCCAGACTGTTCAAACATTTATTCTAAAAGTGCTACATTCTCTTTTTAAAACCTACTTATTTTTAAGGATTTTTTTTAGAAAGTATGCTAATAAAGTATTTGTGCTTATAGAGCCCAATCTTATGTATTTATTTCCTTCTTACATTTCTCATTTGTTGCTAATCAATCTGAATTAAGTACATTCCACTATGCACACTGTGCATGGTTCCTGGCATTGTTCGGTTCACTAGGTACTTAGGTGCTGGTTTAAAATTTGATCTGGAACATATAATTGGTAATTCCCTGGGGAAACTGAGAGTCAAGACCCCTCACGAGTACAAGAGTCAGTGATAAATTAGATTGTTTAATTTTAAACAGGAGTACAAGGTGGTTGTAATTTCAATAAATCATCCAACTATATCTACACTGGGTAGAATTTTAATTCACCCTTCCAAAGAATATATCAGTAGTCTAACCCTGACCTGTAATTTGCCTTTACTGAGCAGATAGAGGAAAGATCAGATGATACTGATGAAGATGGAATACTCACGTGTTAAAAATCTGTCATTTTTTACATTGCAGTGACAATTTGTGAATGACAACATTTAGAATATATCAGATTAGATATAATTATCTAATAATTAGCTGTTCTGTTAGACAGAACTGTTAGACTATTCTAGGTCAGTAGAATTGTTTTATATACATATAAGGCATACAAGGGCAAGTACAAACCTTCTTGTTAACCAAAACTCAGAACCTTATATGGTGGAAGGCAGGATAACCACCAGACCTTTGGCAATGGAAATATGGGTGGAACATACTTTAGTACGGAGGAATGAGAAGACCAGCCTAAAGGGGCTCTGTGATATTCTATTCTCTGTGATATATATCTCAAGTCCTTGCAAAAAAATGCATTTAATCATAATTATTTTTACAAACATCTGTATGATCAATGACTGTAAAGTATTTGTGCTCATGCAGAGAATAATACAAAATCATGTTTATTTAGTTTGATCAAAAGCTTATATGCAATTAAACATTTTCAAACATAATAGGCAAGGAAATTTCAGAGTGTGAAAGTACACAAGTTTTTTTGATCTTTTTGTTTGACAACCAAATTGTTCATGAATGTCCAGGTACTTCTGATTAAAAAAGCCTCTGGTCCAAATTAGTCTTTTGAAGATGAACTAGTAAATAATGGCCTGATTTTAACTTCTTATACATATTCCAAAATTCCCAATGTCTTTTTCTGCGGTCTTAATGGTACTGATTTGTTTTAAGTGCATTTCAAACAACACAGCTCTAGAAACTGGGAATTTGTTTTACGTGATAGAGGCTTAGTGTGTCATCCTCTGAGGAAGCTGGCTGAAATTCAGAAGAATGGCACCCTTATGTTCAACATCTGAGACATGGCCTTCAAGCTGAAAATTGTGTGAGCGGTTAAAAGTGATTTGCAGGCAGCCCAGAAAAAGTAAATAAATAAATGGATCTTATTCTAGAATTAGAGCATCTTACAAGGCAAAGCAAAGGAGTGGTCTGTATCCATCACATAATGACATTATAAATCTTTGTACCTTGCAAGGCAATGACATGAAAAATTAGACTGAACAAGTCAGAGATGCACTATTTGCAAGCCTCAAAGGAAAGGTTAATGCAAGTTAAATATTGACATGTCAGCAATAAGGATTATAGCAATTATAAATTTGCTCTAATGCCATCTGCTGTTTAATTATCATGTGACACTGACAGGTCAGTCTAGTAGATTGACAGCTAAAGGCATTTGCCTTTTAGGAATTATTCAAGATCTGTGGAAGAAGCTCTGATTTCAGTTACATGAGCACAATTTTACACACAAATCTCCTGGAGTCAGGGAAATGAAATTAATTCTTATTCCCACTGGCAAGAGCAGAATCTGCTACTTTGTCTTTGCATGATGTGTTTGTTGTATTCATTTTCCCCGGTGTCAGGAAAGTGAATAGTTTTATTCTCGGTAAATACAAAATAACACACATCTTTTTTTATTCCCTTTGAATCACCCTTCTATGTTAAAAATACAATAAAGAATATTTAAAGAATATTATGGTCTCTTTGAGAAAATGGAAGAGGAGAAAATGTGAATTTCTACTCTAAATGGGATTCAGTTTGTTTTCATTAATTTTGGTAGTAATCATAAACCTTGAGGTTTGGGGAAAGGTTCAGAAAATAAAATCTATACACACTGAAGGAGGATTTCACTGTTTTCTAAGAAAAAAGAAAACAAATAGTGACTAAAACAAAGGAGAACTCCTGAAGCATAGGGAAAACAGTAGATTAAACTTCTTTGCAGAAAAATACTGGATCTGATTGATTAAATTATTCATCTAGGAAAATTAATTCGATGACTGTTTGCCATTTTGCTGCCCTTGCATTGTTCATGAAGCAATCTGCATATATCTAAAAGAATGTTGAATTATGGCTGGAATTTGCATGCCTTTAGAGCACCAACAAAAGCATATGAATCAATTAAACCCTAATTAAACTTTAACATACAGACTGCACAGGATTTAACTTGTGAGCAGGTCTTATCTTAGCCCCTCCACACACAGGTTGTTTCCTAAGACACTCTATAAAACAGAATAATGGTTCGATTCTTCTCTCCTTTTATGCAAAAACTTCACTGATTTCAATGGAAGGAGATTTAAAGCAAGTGTTTAAAAATGTTTTTGCTTCAGTTGTCTTCCAGGTTACTGAATGAGCTTTCAGCAGGCCCTTAGCACTGAACTGAAGTTTATTTCTTAACTGTCATTAACATTCATTACTTTAATCTCTGCAGTCAAAATTTGATAAATAATTAAGTTTCTGTTTTGTTTGGTTGTATTTTTTTAATTAGATTATATGCACCTTATTGTTGGAGGCTGATGAAGTGTTCTGTGGAAATATTTCTAAGTATGACCTGTCTTCTTATAACCAAATTTATGAACCCACTACTGGCCACCGAGTCAAAGTTTTAACCTTCCATAGGATGCAATTCTGCTATTCTTAGACTCTTATCATAAAATTTAATTTAGCTTACTAAATAAACAATTTTCTGTAAACTAAGATTTATAGCATCAGTGGCACATGACTAAGCTATAAAATATCTGACCTTGAGCAAGATTTGTTGTCATCGTTCTTCTCTTCCTTCTTTTAAAACCATACATTTCATTTGCTAAAAAAAAGTCAAAAATACCCTCCAACAAATTTCACAATATACAAACGACTTGCAAGATTATTTTACATATTTGCATTTTACTGTTCCAAAATGTAAAAAAAAAAAAGAAAAGAGAAAAAGATGACACCACTGTAGCAAAAACACCCCAGATAAAGCTTCTAGCACAGAAGTGTAGAAGAAATGTATTCACCAATTCACTGAAGTGAACAAAAGTCTGCATGAAGTTTGGAAAAGAAGATTGTGGCTCCTTGTGAACCAAAGCACGGAGAATGAGGATAGTTAATGGATTCACATCAGAAATGCATTTCTGATACAAATTAAAACAGTAACGCAGACACGTCATCTAATGTCCTTCCTCTGAATCCCCCCAGTTAATGAACAAGTTAAGGACATCTTAAGGACCAAGGAGGTGCCTGACTTTTACCCAGGCCTTTCTTGTGCTTGAGAGAAAAAATACTGGTGGTGTTATTACAACTACAACAATTTAACATAGACTATCTGAAGAGTTTTCACCTGATCAAAACCTTACCAGGCACTTGTATTATCATATAAATTCCAGTGTTAGCAATAAACTGAATGTTTACAACTATGTTGATGGGATGGACTCTTAGTCCTCTAGCTAAAGGGAGATTAATTAGATGGCTCTGCAAAATTAGTCTTTCTTGCATTCTAAACAATAGCATAATTTGATTTAAAACAAACATATTTATATATTTTTCAGTTAAATGGGGTAGGTTGAACTTTAATTAGATTTTTTTTTCTCATTCTGAGTGCATAAATGCAATTCGTGAGTAAACTAACCCCATTTCTCTCATTTGAGGGAGGAGCTGTAAGCAAATTATGGCACGTATTTCAAGGACAAAAACTTTCAAAAGATTGACCAATCTCAATTATGTTGTTAATTCCTGAGTGTGCTCATATGAAAAAAGTCATAACAAGATCCAAAGGATTTGGCAACTGTGAGAGTGCTTCTGCACCTGGCATTGTACATGCTCTGCATTACAAGCAGGCAGAAAAGTGGAACTCTGCATTTTTCTGGAGCACTGCATCCTGGTATAGCAGTAGTAACATGTGCCATGATCAGCTTTCCTGGAAAAAAAATCATTGAGCTTTCAGTAATATCTGTTTCAGAGGGCAACTTCAACCAAAACAAGTTTTGGTTGCAATTTTGTTTCAGCAAAGGTCACTAACCCCCAGTGGCCATAAGCACAATTTAGGTAGCACTTCTTCCAATCTGCACTTGGTTCCCCAAGGGTTAAATCTACTTCATTTGCCCACTATTGTTTAAAGAGTGAGTAGATGTCTGTTGTTTGGTAGTTACAGGATTAATAGCACTTTACAAATCCACTTAAATGAATTGACGTACAGACAAAATGTTCTTATGGCCCCAATGCCAGATATACTTTTATTTTTTTCTTTTCTCTCTTTTTTCTTTTTTGAGAAAGCCATGAAATTTTAGCTTTTATAAACTACTAAAATTAATGGAAGATATTTATACCTCTCCAAAAACAAACATATCCTTAGAATCCAAAATGACCAGACAGATTCCTTGAGATTTTCTTCCTGGGATTTGCCACTTTGGATTGTATCTATCATGTCTCTAATCTTACATGCTGTCTGAAATAGAGTCCAAGACCACTTGGCAGATGTCATCATTTGCCTGAGCCAAATCTTTTTCTCCTTCCTGTTCAGACATTCCAAAACTGCGACTGGGTTGAAGACAAATCTCTGTTTTGAACAAAGACCTCTTGCTGAGCTGTCAATAAAGACTCCCAGGATGCCCTCATGAGTTGATCCAATACATATCTAATGTGCACAGGTACCTCAGCCTGTCTCCTCCAATTTGGATTTTTTTAGTTCTGATTTTTTTCAGACAATATGTTACAACGTGTTATCAAGTGACTATCCACTTAAAACTCATATTTTCTTGTAGCTTTCTTTGTACTGGGCTATTATGAAATAATCTCAGTTATTCAAGAAAGGTTGCATCCCTAATACTAATTCCTAATATTTACAAATATATTAACACTGGATGTTACAGGAACCCTTGAAATGTTGTACTGCAAATATGATGTGACAAACCTTGACAATTTAACCATTTGTTCTTGCTGCCTCTTGTGAGCAACTTTTAACTAAAGGCTTTCTCCCTTTTGAGTATTGCTCACCCACATGCTCAAATCTAACTGTAGAATTTTCTGTATCAGTCTTTCTAGAACTGGAAGATACCTCCTACTCAAAAAGGACAATTGTTAAAAACAAATTTTAAAACTGTTTATTTTTAAATGAAAATGAAAAAAAAAAAGGGTGGGGGGGGAAAGAAATGAGTTCTCAGCCCTGGAGAGTTTTGCAGCTAATTTTACTATAAGAAAAAGTAGCATATTTCACCAAACTCCTCAGCAATATCTTTAACTTCCTTCTGTGTTCTTTCAATCATATTTAAATAGACCAAAAACATGCTGAACAATTTGGTCTGGTGTTTCCTGTGCAGTTGGAGTAATTCTTATGCATATGGCACTGAAATGATGAATAGAAGAGTTTTATTGTCATTTACAGATCTGAACACTGCAGATTTTATTAATGCCAAAGACAACAGCTGAGCCTGATGGGAAGCTGAAATCAATGAAAGGCAGAGGCAAACATGAGCTGAAACAGCTTCATTCTGAGCATTTCTTGTCCCTCTATCTCTGAAAATCTCCCCCACACTTATTAAGTGTGTGTAAATTATAGGAT
>NW_010579278.1:129238-146971 GCF_000705375.1 Tinamus guttatus | reverse complement strand
AAGGTAAAATATTTGTCTTGGGTTTCTCCATGGTGTAAATTCAAAGTCCAAGATGATTCTCCTTTTTAAAATAAAAAATATTTTCAAAATAGGAAGCTGAAGAATTCCCTACTGAGTGCCTAAAAAGGCCTTTAATAGACTGTAAATTAGTGAAATGGCTACACTTACAGTGATTCTGAATAGTTTCTCCCTAAAGCCTCCCACAAGATTATTTCCCAAATATCTCCTCCCCTAGCATAGAGGTGCATGGAAACATACAGGGACACCAAGATATCAGCAGGTTCACTTTCAGCACAATTAAGTTCCTAATCCAGAGGCCAGCTCCTCATCTGATGTGAGTCACTACAGTTCCTCAGGTGTTAATGGAGTGGCAGTCCTGCGGCAATTGCCTCAGTGTTGGCTGCAATCCCCAACCATGTTCCCTACGGCAGCAGTGTGCTTCAGCAATCCTCAACTGTCTGGGCTACATGTCCATGTAGTTGGAGAGGGAAAGGAAAGTTTGGGCACGAAATATCTTCTATTTCTAATGGGAAAGTCAGCGTTTTTCCAAGATTTCTGTTTTACATGTTAATACAGAAGCTCATCCTCTCCTCCTTCTCTACAAAGAAGCTTCCACTTAAGAAACACTTTTGAATCTACATCGTGCCTGTCACCATAGAAAAAGACCTCCTTCTTCATCAGGAATACCTCAGTTAGGGTTTCCATGCCTCACCTTCATCCGTGCTACCCCCAGTCCTTGTCTGGATGCAGAGAAGAGAGGACGCGACACACTCTCAATCTTAACTCTGCCAGCACAGGCCACTGTTGATCCACATATGAAGAAAGGCTTCCTACATGAAACTTTCTCTACAGCATACACCCTTACTCATTTCAAAATAAAAATAAATCAAAAGTCTCTCAGAGCACTTTCCTTTTTTAAAAGCTTGGCAACAAAACCAAATGCATATAGCATATGAAAACATCTAAATACACAGTTATAAATGTGTAGTGAAAAGCCAATTCATCTGGCAAATGCAACTTTCACTGTAATATACCTTTTTTATGGAAAGCTGTATATAATAAATACAAGTCTGGAGGATATCTCTTCCTTTTCATTTCAAAACTATTAGAGTACCTGGAACCTAATCTTTGCATCTCATCAAATTTGCAAATGTTAGTGAGGCTCTTTCTAGAGAATAACTAATACCATGTTATTTCTAAAAAAGCCAGAAACTAAGGGATTACATGTATTCATGGGTATTTATACCATAACATTTAAATTTGTTTGTAAAAGACCTTTTGGCTAGGTATAATGTACATGGAAACTACAGTATCCTACAATAAAAACGTTATTTCTTTTTATGGGAATGCAGCAATTCTTCTATTTCCCTCATGGGATTTGAATTAGTTTAGCAAAATGTAGTTTACCCATAACAGCTGCAGCCTGCACCTGTGCAGTATTTCAGAAAATCATTAGGAATTGTGTATTATTTTTTCATTGCTATGTTGTGGAGAAAACAAATGGGCAGAAAGAGGTTACCGAGATCTAATGAATAAGAAACTAATCTAATATTGGTTTGAAGAGGTATTCATTTTTTTGAAGTATATAGCTAAATGTATGAAAGAATCAAGTTTAAGGAGCAAAAATACCATCTTTCCACATTCTCCCCTGATTTGAAATAGCAACTAAGCTAGATACAGAATATTTGATGCTTGTAATTTCTTTCAAAGTGAAGGCATAACCGGCTTTTGTTTTCTTTTGTTAATAACAAAGGTCTTCATACCTCTTCAGAATTTAAAGGCACAGATGTAGTGTCTGTGCCTGTCATGAAGCAGTCGGTAGGTGAACTAAACTCCTGGGGAATCAATGATTTCAGTGCCACACCAGCACTCATGGAATCAGATGGGAGAGGGTGCTGGGAAACATTCAGCGCTCAGCCTGGCTGCTAATGGAAAGGCATGAGAAGCAAATAAAGTCAGTCCATGTCTCCTTCACCCACCTGAGCAAATTCACATTTGTTTGGTCTTAATTGTTTGGTTAGTGATACTGCCAGATGGCACAAGCCAGGCCTTGGAAATCCATCTCTCCTCCTGAATTCCTAGTCTCCTCTTTGGGGGCAAAAATAGGAGTCAATCACAGTAAATTTCTAATAGGCTTCTTGTTACTGCACTCACAACATTTTAGCATTGGTTAAAGACAGAAAACAAAAATAAACTATATATACTTATTTCCATCCACTCTTTTAAAGAGGTCTCTGGCAAATTGCCCAGATAATAAACATAATAAGTGGATCCCAGATTAAAATGAAAAAAAGAAAGCAAGAATTTCTTCCTATTACATGCAGATATGGTAACAATTTTTTTTTTTGCTTATTCAAATAGCTACAAAGAAGTCACTTAAAATAAAACATAAAAAGAATGAATGCTATTAAAGACTGTCACCAGGCTTGACAAGTTAATGAGGGTTAGATTATGAGAGTATTATTGTTTTAGCAGAGTATTATATTCCACTCAGATTCTCCTTCTGACTTCATAGACAAAACTTGCTCAGAAATCTGTGCCAACTATTACATTAGGTTAATGGGAGCCTGATACGTGAAACAAGGCGATGCAGTCCTGTTGACCTACCACGTGGGAAAGTGATATTGTGGACTACAAATTCAGAGGGGACACTAAACAGTATTACCCTTTTTTGATTTTTCTTTTGAAATGAGAGAAAGTGGTAAAATGATTGGAATGATCATTAATAGAATAAATAGTAATTAATTAAGTAATTACTGCATACCACCAATGCACATTTATGTGCTTAAGTGAAACAGTCTTTTCTTCCTTTTTTTTTTTTTCTTTTTCTTTTTTTTAAAAAATGTAGATTACTTCCCGCAAGACCCAACAACTGAGAAAGTCCCCTAAGGACCTTGTGCTTTCCTTTGTACTTCCCTGAGGATCTGAAAAAAAGGTGTCTCCATTGTCCTTCCTTACCTTACCAGGCTAGTGTGATGCTTTTGAGACAAGGCACAGGCATGACAGCACATCTAAAAACAACTGATTTAATTAAGTTCAGGACAAAACAGCCAGCACCACAATCACCTTTGTTCACAACCCCAGCTGTGGTTTTGCAGCCATTTTGTGACTAATTTCACGGAATGCAGAGATTTGCATGGAGATGTCTGAAGCCTGAAGGGGTTTATAACCACAGTTTAAATTCCAGGAGCTGTAAAGCTGGACTGCCTGGACTCCTAGCCCAGGCCTCACAAAGCATGTGCTCCGTGTGCCTCAGCACCGGGTCTGGGGGATGTCCTCGCAAGCAGCGCCATATGGGCTGTATCCACAACCCCTGACATGTTGCAGGGGCTGCCTGGCAGGGAGGTGAATTAGGGACAATTTATTGAAGCAGCCTGTCTTGTCTTGCTTCTTCCAATACTGGTGGTTTCGTGTCCCTTTTTGGTTATGTGGCGTCAGCCGCATTGCTAATCAGAATTTTTAAATTTTACTAGAGCTTTAATTCAGCTCAAAAGCTACATCCCAATCACTCTCTCCTTTGATATTTAGGAGGAGAAAGGATGAAAACGCAGTTTGTCCCTTTCAGAAACAGCGGCTGGCAGCAGCATTCCTTATATGCCCTGCTGAGACTCTCCCAAAGTTCCCTGCTCCAGAGGGGGCAGATGACGTCCTATTGCTGCCACTCTGTAATTCACAGTGGGACAGAGACCGCTCTAAGTGATGTTCCTGCATTTTGGTGAGCTTCTCTTTCAATTGCCCTTTCAGTATGTCTATATGTGGCTTTTGCTGGTGGGATGTTCTGCTTTTCCCTTGGTGTCTGTTACAGTAGTCACAGTGAGTGCTTATAGCGTATACTGTGCTTAGCTCCATGCTGTGTCTTCGCTGTATGTAACTGCTCTGCCGCGTGGCTAATACCAATCACTTTCAGTTTGCTCTTTAATTGTCTCATCCAAATCATTAACTCCTTTGTCCTCTCCCTGGTGTTTACCTTTCCTTACCTCTCTGCTGCACTTACATGAGACTGCTCCCTTCCCCCTCATGCCCAAGATCACTTGTGCCTCCTCTCGCTCCCCATCTCTCCTTTCCAGTCAGGCACAAACAGGCTTTTGTTGTCTTGTCATAGCTGAGATCAAGGGACTTGAGCCAATTTCTACAGCCCTTAATCAATGACTTGCAGGACAGTCACTTGATTAAAGAGTGTGAAGTTAGGATCTATAATATCTGACAGCACATATGAAGCTTGCCTGTATCCAGAAAGAAGGCTCCATTATTCTTCCAAGTAATGGGCCTGCTTTCTGTTTTAAATATATATCTATATGTATTTTCCTATGTCATTTGTTCCTACCCTTTTTCATATCCCAATAACTTCTAAAACCTAGTATCAAGGAATAAAGAATAATTGTCTAAGTTTAACATTTTAAAGAGTGTATATGTATCCCTCGTTATTTTCCTTTACAGTGATTTTATACTGTGCTATGTATCTTCTTCTGTTTGCAAGAAAAGAATAATTCATTTCTGGAAAAAAAAATATTTTTTAGGAATATATAAGCATGAATATAGATTAGAGACAGAGGAAAAAACTAACCTAGACCCGATGGAAAAAATGTTTGGTAAATGAGTGTCATCTAACTTTGAGGTAAAGATAATTATTAATGGCAAAATTTGTCTGAACTATATGGAGCAAAGATTTATGAATGGAACTGTATGTGTGGCAAAACCAATTTCACCTGCTTTTGTCTGAGAGCTTGGACTTTCAAGCTGTGTCTGGGCAAAGAGCCATTCTGAAAGGCTTTTAAATCATGTCAACAGAATGCAAATAAAGCAAAAATGTGAAACATCGGTGTATAAGTACAGCAAATACTCATGCTTTACACAATATCACATTTTGTCACAATGCTGAGATATTTTTCACCTACATAAAGTATTTCAGAATGGTAGCTCAAGCCCGTGTAAACTTTTCCTATAAACTGCAGTTTGATCCACTTCGCCTTGGCAGCAGCATTTGTCTTATCAACCTGCACTGACATTTTGTGAAAGACGCTCGTGTGTTCGTGTCCTGAGATCGTAGCCTCTCTGAGCTTTATTCTCGTTTGATCATTGCTCCAACGTGCCCTCCGCCCCTTTGCTCCTTAAGCTATGCTCCATGTTTTTTTACTGATGGTATTTAAGCTGACATAGCAGCTGAAATGACAAGCAAACAAAGACAGAGGAGCCCCTCTGCTTACAGCCAGCCTCATCTTTGACAGTTTGACCTTGTCCTGCTAATTTTAACTATCATGCCATTTGGATTTGAGAGCCAAAGCACACATGAAATCAGTAATACAGAAATATTGTTCACATTTTATGCCCATGCCACTGTTTACAAGGAGAAAAGGTGGACAGAAATCATGCTGCCCAGTCAGGTCTGAGGATCTGGAGGTCATTTTGCCAAGAGATGTATTCACATGGAAGAAATGCTATTAAGTTTCAGTCTGTGGAATAAGCTTATCGGACTACAAAGTGGATCGAGGTCTTTTGTAGTAAAAAATGGTACCTGCAGTACTATCAGCAATAGCAGTTTTCAAGAACCTCTCTGATGGCTGAAATAAATACACTTTAATTTGGCATTGATAGCTTTATAGGGAAGCTTTATTTACTTATGAAAAAAAAGAAGGAAGAAAAGAAAAGAAAAGAAAAGAAAAGAAAAGAAAAGAAAAGAAAAGAAAAGAAAAGAAAAGAAAAGAAAAGAAAAGAAAAGAAAAGAAAAGAAAAGAAAAGAAGGAAAAGTTCCTGGCTTTTGCAGGAACTAGAAAGTCTGCCTTTGCACAGTTAAGTTTTCCAAAATAGGCAGAAATAAAACAGAGGATTTTTTCTTTTTTTTGCATTTTGTGATAGAACCACTATTGACAAAATTTAATATACATTCCTCCGCACTGTACTCTTATTGAGTTTATGTTTACACATGTTCTTTTTCTTCTCAAATAAATATGTGAAAGAAACAAAAACAAAAGTCTTGAACAGTTCCTTCCCCATCTGTTTTCAGAGCTGTCACCTCAGTCAGTGACTGACACATTTATGTGCTTCTGATGATGCAAGAACCATCCTGACCAGAGACTGTAGGCAGAAAGGATATGAAAGACATCTAGCATTTAACTGCATGATGGTAACAGCATTCAACTCATATTTTGAGCTTTTAGTAGAAGGGCTATCATTGTGTTATTTGTTTGTACAGTTTTCTTAACTCTGCTGGATGCTATTAAATGATACCACTATGGAAGTTAGAAATAATGATTCGACCAAAAGAAAGTTTTTTTATTCTCATTCAGAAATGTTTTTCAAAAGTATTGTCAGAGGCTGGGCTATGTTATTTATGTCAGAGGTCTATAGAGAAAGCTATTGTATAAGTAATGGGTATTGAAGAAGTGCCAAAGCTACAAGGCAGAAAAATATGAGAAACGATCCATTAGAAAAAGAGGTTACGAAAAGACATTTCTTATATGAGTACAGTTCTAATACAGGTATGATGTTGGATGATTCTTTTCTTACAATGTGGTAAATTAAGTCTATTACTCTTCCTAACAAAAAGCTGTTGAAGTCAATGTACTTGCAGAGGTATAACACTGGTGTAAAGGAATAATGAATCAGCCTTGCATTTGCCTGCCTCTCTGGAAAGGCAGTCTAAGGGCTTCAAAAAAGCATTTTTTGGTGATAGTTTGACCCTGAATTACTGGAGAAGAAACTCTCCTCTCCACATCAGCTAAAGGATGTTGCAATTCAGCTGGCAGTACTAATAGCTCAAAACTTCCCTTTCAGTTTTCTTTAAGCTGAAGACCCCAGAAGATGCAAAATAAAGCAAAACAAGGAATATTTGTTATTTTCTGTTATAATTTTTGACATACTTCAACAAAATAAACAATTTTGTTCTATAGCACTTCAGTTTTATTTTCAAAAGTTTTGAAGTTTTTTTGACTTTACAGTAACTCTTATCCAGCTATTACTTCAATATCACCACAGTTATCTAATTCCCTTTGAGGGATTTTAGGTGGGAGGAGTCACAGTAGTGAGGCAATTTGAAAGTATATATTAAGTACTTAATAGAATCTACAAATCTATCACATCATGTCAATTGAATCACTAAACCATTAAAATATTGTGACATGAAAGCATTGAGATTGAGCTAATTCTTATGTACAACAGTCAGCTTTGAAATGTACACACACTCAATAGAGAAGATTTTAAAGGTAAATTTTAAAAAACTGCAGGTTTCAGAAATCTTTTTTTTTTTTTTTTTTTTACATAAGAATACACAACTATCATTCAGTGATGTTTCAACCAGAAACCATCAGCTGCAGATGTGGTTCTGGATCTCTCTCTGTTTTATGGCAAAGACGGGGACTGAAGATGTCTCTGTCAAGCACCCAGGAGAAACCTGCAGAGCCAGCTCATGGTGAAGGGTTCTGAGGCCATAGGTCCAGATGACCATTACTGAACATTGAGACTTTATAAGTGAATGGAAGCTACCAAAGGAAATGAAGCTATGAAACCAAATATTCACATTTAGCTATGGACAATCTGTGATAGTGGAATTGCAAAAGTCTTTAATGGTGGCCTTAAATGAAACAGCAGTTATCCTGACTCCCACAGTATAAAATCAGTTTGTGTCTAAAATACTTGGTCTTTTTAGTATTCCTTACTGTTATCATGATGGATTTTTTAATACTGATGATTGCATTCAGAAGTCAAGTAGCTTTTTTGTATACTGCATCTGCAGCAAGTAGGATTTTGGTATGTTTTACTAGAAAAATACATGACTCAATATAGCTATTTAGCAGATTAAAATAAGATATCTGTTAACTGAAATGTCTTTCTAATTATTTTCTGTAATCTGATTAAAAGATTTCAACTTCAGATTTATAACAGATTTTTCACTCTTGCCCTGAGGAAGAGAACCTGAAAAAAAAGTACTTATTTTTTGGGAATACCATAGCTGTAGAGTACTCATAAGCAGGAGGATAATAACAGAAAATAATGCTGTCCCTACTCGTAAACACAGAGTCTTGCCATCACCAAATGCTGACATATGATGAATTGAAATGAAACCCTATTAGTAGTTCTTCTGCAAATATAGGCTTTCCACAAACTTCTAACTATCCATGATAATCTTGCCAGGAATCATATGTCTGTCTTTAGCACATGCCACAATACTACCTGTTTTTCTGAAGCAGGTAAAATTAGGGGAAAATTTTCCTGTCTCCACCTGCTGGAAACTTGCAAGTTAGAGGAAGAAGGAAACAAACAAACAAATAAACACACAAAATGAACACCAGCAGCCATCAATCTTCTCTGCAGGGCAGCTGTAGTATTTTCACTGATAACAGCATAGGTATCAGAACAGCAAAGGTAGAAGTTATGCCCAAGGAGGGGCAAAAATGTAAAATATATATGTAAAATTTAGAGGTTTTGCTTGTTTGTCTTTGTTTTTGCTGTCAGTGTCAAGCAGGATTGGAATCTCAGGCTCCAAAAAGAACATATTCTAACATAAATACACTGATTATTTATAAGTCCTCAGCTGAATACTGAGAGCCCCTAAGGCAAATAGGGTCACATATCACTTTAATTGTATGACAGAATCACGTCTGCAGATCACCTAGTCCAACTCCCCTCACTCAAACATGGTCACTGCTGCCAACAGCTGCCAGGACCTGGTCCAAATGTCTTTCGAATATCTGGAACCATGCACAGCTTGTCCAGCAGGACCCCCAGGTCCTTCTCTGAAAAACTGCTCTCCAGCTGTTTGGGCCCCAGCCTGTACTCGTGCATGGGGTTATTCCTCTTCAGGAACAAGACTTTGTAATTCCGTCTGTTGAACTTCATGAGGTTTCTCTCTGACCACTACTCCAGCCTGTCAAGGTCTCACTGAATGAATATGACCATAAATATGAATACGACTTTGGACACTGACAATTGCTAAGAAATAATAAGCACCACCTATCAGATGCGGAACAATTACAGAAAAAAAAAGAGTCAAGTTATTTTTTCTGTATTCCCCATTTCTTAGCTGTTAGCAACCACAGTTCACACATCTGATTCATATGGCAGAAACAATCTGCAAATCCCCATTTCTCTTTGGAAGTGACAAAGCAGTTGGATGAAGAGCTATCGTGGAGTTATTGTTGAGATACATGTTTTTTAATGATGTCAGACATTTTGAGACTATAACTCATCACCAGCATGACCTAATGATTTATTATCAGCTCTTTTGAGACTATCATGCAAGTTTTGAGGCATGATTTTCCAAAGGAGACAAAAGAGGAAAATTTTCATCCTATTTCACTAAAACAGAAAGCAATTAGACATGTAGCAAACAAGAAAGTACATAAGCAATAGGAACCATGATCTAATTAAGCTTTGCAATTAGAAATAAATTGAGATTAAAAGGGAAAAAAACACATCAGGATGCTTAATGTCAGAAGGAAATAGTTGTTATATTAGCTAATGTGTTTCCAGGAGTTAACAGGCTATCAAATAATGAAGATGGAGTAAAACACAGTCAGTGTAGATGACTGTTGTGTAAAATATCAGCAAGGACACAGAAATTATATAATTTCCCCTGCAATTATATAATCTCAAATTAAAAATTAATAATTGTGTTAATAAAATTAAACAGCATACAAAATAAGAAAGAACACAGAGTGAAAGAAAAAAACTTAAAAACTAACAGTTGATAAAGAAATCAGAAATTTCAGCCTAATGACAGATCAGATAATAGAAAACATAATGAGGAAATCCCAGTGATGGGCAGTCCAAGTAATTAAAAGAGTACTTTAACAGCGTGTTTAAGGAATTTAGAGAGAAGACAAATATGTTCAAAATAAAGAGAGTTTTATCACATAAGGGAGTATAGAAATTCTCCCTAAGTGACTGATGTCAATTCCTCTTTGCTGCATTCAGTGATCAGCAAAAATTTATATTGAATTACTTAATTGTCTTATAAATACTTTAACTAATGGTTAGATTCAGGGGATGCTGAAGAGAAAAAGGTTAGATTAATTTTTTAAACTGTATTTAGCTTTAGAGCAAATGGCCTGTGCTCTAATCTCCATTCATCTCTACCTTTAAAATCAAATTATTCACTCATCAAAAAAGATTTAGAGATAAAATCACCTAGAAGTTTTAGTGTCCACATACTGCTGATTGGGCTAAGTTTTTTTAAAAAAGCCTATCCCTTTTGCATTGCATTTGCATCAGAATCAATGTGCTGTGGGAAGCAGCAGTTTCATTAAATGATCAGGAAACACACTAGGAAGGCAGACAGCCAGGACCATCTCGGTCCACCTTGGTCTTCAAACACCTACAGGGCTGCGGAGTAGAATTCTACTTCCTGCACCTCTAGCTGAGCTTATATTCCTTTGTTATTTCTTTATCTAACAGATCATAAAGGCTGTGATCTATATAGTGTACTATTATGGACTTGTGTACTATGGGCCATAAGAACTGAAGATATATGTAAGAAAAAGATAGTTTCTTTTGAAGTTCTTGAAATAAAAGCCAAAACTGGTTCCTTGATGGGAACTGCTGCTTGAGAAACATATTAAACCTGTTGGCAATAAAGTCTATAAAGGCAAAAGGCGGTTGGGAAATAGTTGTCCATCGACTCATACTCTAAGGGTATCTCTAAGATGTGGTACTAAATGTGAATGCAGATGTACTCCAAGACTATCATGAAAGACAATAGTGGATACAATAATTAAGTTGTCCAGCATATGAAGCAAGATCTTAAAACTGTACAAGTGGTATCAACATTAAAATTATAATCAGCTTTTCAGTGGTTAGTCTCTCAGTCCCTTGCAGAAATATGTCACCAAGAAAAGTGTGATGACTGAAAGTATATTTACCAGCTGTTCTCTTCAGTATTACTTTTTTTTTCCCCCCGCCTTAGATTTGTTCTGCAAATATCCCTCTGTGTCTAGAAGCTGCAGTTTCAGGTTGCATTCTTTCTAAAACAGGAGAATATATTCAGTTTGCCTCCAAGGAACTTACTGAAACTTTTTTTTTCTTTTCTCTGTTTAACTGTTATATAGCAAAGAACAATGTCAACAGTTAAGAGAGAGAGACCTGAGTGGGATAAGGAGGATGACAATGGTGAAACAAAATCTGAGAGAGCTGAAAAAGTGTTTAAATATTTGTGAGTCACACGAGTTAAAATGAATCAATCAACATTGCTTGGAAATATAGTCCCAAAATACGCTTAAGGGAAGTGTTTACTACTTAAAGTTTAATAATATATGTGGATATACAGAGATATAGAGATATGTCTTTATATATACACATATATGTACACGTATATGGATATGTATATAAACAGACTAATAAAAAAACTTAAGTGGTAAATTTTTCACATTTAGGAAAGGCTATCTGTTATGGTTAACTATTTTTATTCTCTACTAATGAGTAAAGTGTTTCCCCTTACATTCTGTACTTTTTGTATCACACTTGACCATTATTGGAGTTAGGCTTTAGGATTCAGAACTTCAGACACTGACTGGATTCATCAGCACATCTGCAATCCAAGAGAGAAAAACTAAACTTACTGGGATAAGATTTGTCTTGACCTGATAATAATGGTAATGAAGTTGAAACATAGTGAAAATAATTATAGGTCCCTGAATTGAGAGTCAGTTTCTCATTAACCAAAACCATGCACAGATGGTCTGTGGGTCTTCTGGTGATAATTTTCATTTTCTCTTTCTTTTCCTTAATAATAGTATAAAGTCTCTTATTTTTATCATGCTTATTCCTTTAATAACAGAATTCATATTTAAAATTATGGAATATTTATAACTCACCTGGGCACTAGGTTACATATTTATATATTTATACATATATAAAACTCATCTGTGGGCAGTAACTCATTTGTCATATGTCCATCTGTTATGGTGGTTGATCAGGATGTCTTTACCTCCACTATGACCTATGGATCATTCCAGGTAACACTAAGTTACTGCTAATACGGAAAGATCTGCTCTTGCTGCAGTATGTGCAGCACTCCTTCTGGGACTGGGGTGCTTCTGGGCTGCAACAAATTTCATGTACACCACAGTAAAATTGTGCTCCTTGTGCTGAGGTTAGGACTATGCTCCTCATTGTGATAAAGGAGTTTCTTTGATTAACCTTCATAAGCTTATCTTTGTTCTCTCCTAATGAGGAATCAAGCAGGAAGAAAATCTTATTCAAAAGGCATATTCTTCAGAAGTAGTGAAGGCAGAGTAAGGGAATACATATTTGGTTACTCCATCATTGGGTGGGTGCCAATATCACAGCAGAAGAGAAAATCAAAGAAAAACAATTCACAGCTTCTAAGTAGGAATTGACATTTCTGTCTATATTGTCACAGTAGAAAATCCATGCCTCTATCACCTGAAACTCTCTTTTTTCTTTTATTTATTTTTATGTGTTTGTTTGTTTTTAAGGATTTACAAATATTCAGGAGGGGAAAAATTACACTATTGAGGAATGTTATCTTGTCATACTGATATTTAAGTCATCATCCTGAATTACCTATAACAGGACAAAATGTATGCTTAGTATAAACTGAGTGGAAGTTCAGAAATCTGAGAAAACCGAAGTAATGGTGAGGGCCATCTGATTTAATATGAGTGGTATTTGGAGTTTGTCCAAAAACCTGAGGCAATGGCTGAAACTTATTCTGAGGAATAGTACCGCTGTCATCATTTAACCTCTCATCTGTCTTAATGAAATCGAACTCAGTGTGTTTTCCTTAAAGCAGTATTAATTGCAGGCTTAAAGTCATGACTTGTACATTCCCTCGAGAGATATGTTCATAAACTCAGAATTTAAGGTAGACAAGACCATATTAATATTATAATTTGACCTGCATAGCACAAACCATAAGATATCACTCCATGAAGCCTGTATTAAGCCCATAATTTCTGATCAACACAGAGTTTATGTATTTAAATATCAAAATTTGATTAGAAAACATCAGGTCACGCAAGCAAACTTTAAGAGCTTTCATTTATTAAAATATGCACCTTATTTCCAACTTGCATTTTTTTTTCTTCTTCTAGTTTGTCTCCTGGTTTTTATTATGCCTTTTCTCTTTTAAAAGATCTCTAAGGAAATAAATATTCTCCCTATGTCGACACCTTCAGACACTCTCGTTAGATAGGTGGAGCTGGGAATGTCTCCTACTATTATGACAACATGATATTTTTCACTCAGAAGATCCTGATTTCCTTACTTCTCTCCGCCAGATGATACCCATTTTCCATAGTATGTCTGATTAAGCCTCCAAAGGTTAGGGAAAGTTCAGACTTTCCTGAAAAAAAGGGACTAAGAGAATGAGTGATGTTTAATTGTATGAAAGATCTGCTTCTTGCTTCGTGGTGTAGGATGTTATCACTGGATGAGAAGAGAGTTTGAGGAACAGAAGAAAGAGACTAGTTGTTAATATGACTCATGAATACCTTAAAAAATCAGATTCACTCCCTTCCTGTTCCAGAATGTCACTTAATTTAGTTTTCACACATGCTGCTAATTTTATTGTCCTCATATTCTGAAGCTGCAGGGCCCAAATGCAGAAATGCTAAACACTTCCAAATGCAACCTATGACAATGGAACGTGGAATTTGAACATATAAGGTATGTAAACACCAACATCCTAAGAACAAGATACCCAGGACACTAGACAACTTGAAGCACTCCTCTGGAGCTTTGTTCTTGTCTTTAAATGAGTATAGTAACATCCACTTCCAATTTTACAGGATTGCTGTCAAAATAAATAAAATTTGTAAAGCACTCATGCACTGCATGATGAGCTACACAGAAGTGCCTATCAGAACATCAGTTCCACTTTCAGTATAGGCTTTGAATAGTATGCAATAACTAGAGCGCAATGTCACAATGTGGAAAAAGCAAAATTCAAGTGTTTCTGAAGTAGTTACTGATCAGCCTCTAGACAGAATCAGGCAATTTTAAGGGAAACAAGATAGATAGTAACTGTCCAATTCAAACCATATCAGGATAGATCTGCAGATGGTCACTGAGTTAAAGCAACCCAGAGGAATCTTCGTATCAGTGCTTCCCAGCAACTGTTTTGGGGAAAGGGCTAGTTTTGTGTGTTTCTCTAGCTTTAATATTAGACAGTTTTACAGATGAAAAATATTTCTTCTGTTTTCAGAAAACTTTCCAAATCTGCAATGTTCTTTGGAAATCTGGACCCCAGAACTGGACAAAATATTGCAGAAATCTGGTCTTCCTAAATCTGTGCTATTATTCCCGTATATATGAGAAATGAAATTTTACACAAGACTGTTTTAATTTCCAAGTTCTATGGTTCATCATAAACACCCATGTGCTTTAGTATTCAAAGCATTTTAATTCTTTTTATTCATAGTTCATTCCTTCAGTAAGAAAAGCAAATCATACCATCAACAGAAAAGCAAACAAACACAGCATTAAACATGTCTGCTAAATGAAGAGCTTTAGAATCTCTAAAAGCAGCTTTTTATTAGTCCTGTCTGATGTTTTTTCAAATACAGTAGCCTGATTTTTCAGTTCGTATTGAAGAAGGAAGCATTGAAAGAATTTTAAGAATGTGAAAAAGCTTCAGGCTTTCTTTTTTGTTGCCTTTTGTTAAATGAGACCCTTTAGAAGCTACAGAGTAACATTTGACTGTAAAGTTAGCAAGCTGGCGAGAGAAAGAAGCTTTGCTGTAGTAACAAATATAAAAACTTCTTCCTAGTATCTTCAGAGAGCGACTTTAGGCATGATGACTTCCTTTCTTCATATCTGCACAAGCAATACCTTATCCAATTCTTTGCAGCTGATGCCGTAGTTAAGCAGATCTCTCTTTTTTTTTCTTAACATGCTGCAGACATGCTGCATGTTAAATACCATATCTTCTTTTTCTCCATATTAATACTCTAGAACCTTCCATTTCCCATAAAACATGAGTTTTTCTCAAACAACCTTCAATTTCTGTTTATTCAGAGATCATCTACCTCAGTTGTAGATGAAAGAGGCAGCCACCATCTGCTGGGAAAAATGGACATGAGTTTGCAAACCTGATAAAATAACTTTTCACTAAAGAAAAATTTTGGTAACCTTGATGAGTCAAAGTATTTTATTGGAGAAATAAGAAATCAAGGAAAGACTTTCCTTTTCTAGCTACCCTACCACTTCTCTTTCAATCCTTTACCTTTACCTAATCTTACCATTTTTTCTCTTAAATTTCTTATTTTCACTTGACTCTTCCCTCCCAAAAGCCTCACACTCTTCTCATACTTCCTTATTCTCAGTTTTGTTCATAAAACCTCCATCTGATTTATTTCTGCATCTCAGTTCATCTGTAAGACAACAGACCTGCCAGTCTTTATTGTGATTGTGTCTTTATTCTTTCTTTGAATTTGTCCCAGTCCTCGAAATAAATAAGCAAAAGAAATGAGGAGCTGCAGATCCCTCCCAGGATAGCATGATGTGATCCTCCAAACCCATACTGTCCATGGAGCTGTAGAATTTCCAAGGAAAGAGTTCAGATATCGAAGGAGCTGGGGCAACAGCAGGGGCAGGTTGGAGCAAAGGGCTCCTGCTGAGGATGTGATATACACTCTTCTGCTGGGACATGCTCCGCTGTGCTTTTTATTTAGCCACTGAGTGCAACAGCTGAGTAATAAGAAAGATTTTGATAGTGGGAGAGTGATGGACTACAAAGTGTTATCGCATCAAGAAACTTCAGGGTTTTCTCTTTCTTCCTGGACACCGGCTCCTTTTCCCCTCTGAGTCAGCTCAAATTTGCTAGGGAAGGTCATTGTCCCATTGCAAACTGAAAGTGACATAAGACACCCCTCTCTTCTCAGTTGTTCTCTGCTTAACACCCAGTATAACCAAGGTTTTTATGTAGAAAGACCAATATGGATATAGACATGTAGATTTTTTTAATTCTTCTAGAAAATACAGCAGTTTAAATAAGGAAATGATTTTGTGTGTCAAAGTGACAAGTGGAGAAGATCTCATGAGTTAGCACTAAGTGTATGTATTAGTATATAAAACATGTTTCTCATAGTTTCAGTAGGTAGGGTTTTAAATCTAAATAATGTGTTGTGTCATGCTAATAACAGATTAATTTTTTTCCCAACACTGTGTAAGTATTTCTTGTTCAAATTTCAGGACTCTTGAAAGTTGGTACTGTTCAATTTCTTTCTTAAGTTAGAAAACAAACCAGAAATTCCACTAATACATAATTATCTGGGCCATTTCCCATTGTCAGAAAAACATGACTACCTGAATGATAATCCTTTTCAGATACTCCACAGAGGAAAAAAAAAAAAAATGGAGTGCTTATATACTAAAGAATTCCTGCAGTATCACTCTTTGTTTCCTAGATTTCCTAGGGCTTGGTTTAAAAGCTATTTAAGTCAACAGAATTCTTATCACTGCCTTAATAAGATTCAGTCAAGCTCTACTGAACACAGATATACAACAGTAAATAAAATACATGTGATCACCTGCATTTGGCAATGAACCCAGACAGTGAAAGAGAAAAAAACATTCTGTATAAATCAAGTTTTAGTCAGTAACATACAATTGTACTTTAAATCCACTATTTTAGGTTTTTCATCTGAATTATCTTTTATTTTTTTTTTTTCTAAAAATAATATTTGTCTTTTTTTCTTAGCTTTTAAGCTTTTTTTTTATCCTATTCTGCTTACTGTGGGCATACATTTGATGAAACATCATGCTAACTTACTTTAGTGATAAGCCTTTGTTGCCAGAGGCAAGGAAAGATTGCCATCAAGAATGTCTGTACAAGCAACTAGTCTACACAAGACTTCAGAAACCTCTAGATCAATTTTTTGACTCTTGATAAGACCCCCATGGTACTAAAGACATGTAGGATATTTGGATACCTTTTTATGTCCAGGTATATATTTCTTAACTTGCATTTTTTATATATATTTCTTCACTATATCTGAATATTTACATTCACCTCTGCATGGTGAGAAAGAGATGCGAAAAGAACCCTATATTCAATCATGCTCATTTTACTGCAGGCCTATAGGATGTTCTTGAGTATCTAGATTAGGTTTAAGTTATTCAAGAAAAGGAACTAATTGTCAGTCCAAATTTTTTCTTTATATCACATCATCCTCAGTTATGTCCCCATGGACTATCCTAAATAGTTCTTTTTCATCTTTGATTCTTATGTTCTTCAGTACTCCTAAATGATTGCTGTAATGCTTCTTAAGTATTCTTAGCCAAAGTAAGAATGTGATATGTGTTCAGAATTTTGTCTCCCATCATGGATATAGAGAAAAAAATCATTAATAACGTAGCCTAAAGGATTTTGTTTCTTCCTATCAATTTTATCTAGCAGTATTATTTTAGTCATAGGCTAAGCAGCAAATCATTAGATTGTGAAGTTCACATTTTCTCCTGTGTTTATTTATTTATTTATATTTATTTATTTTTCTGTGAAAGCTCAGTGGGAACTTAATAGCAGCCTTCCAATTGCTATGGGGAAGACAGAGCTTGGCTGGTCACAGGGCTGGTGGCAGGAGGAGACAACAATAAGGTGAAACCAGGGAGATTCTGACCGGTTATCCACAAAACTCGGTTTCCCTGTGAGCGCAGTCAAGCAGTGGGACACGTTGTCCAGAGAGGTTGTGCCATCTCCATCCATGGAAGTTTTCAAGACTTGCCTGGGTAAAGCCCCGAGTAGCATGGCCTGATCCCAGCTTTCAGCAGGCGGGCAAA
>NW_010579278.1:109926-129227 GCF_000705375.1 Tinamus guttatus | reverse complement strand
GCATGACTTACCCTGTGCTCTGATGTGAAGCAATAAGGAAGTGACCAAGGGGTGGTGACCAAGGGGTCACCAAGGTGGTGGTGGCAAGGCAAAGAGAACCAAAGACAGGAAAATAAATCACATATATTTGTTTACTGAAATTTGCCGTATTTGTCTTTGGATTTCTATAATACATCTGATGAACTTAAAAAGTAGAGAAAGAGCAAACAGTTATGAAAATAAGTTTTAATTTCTTGAAGTATAATATCAACATTATCTTACTAGCTGAATAACAGATTAAAATTCAGTACTGGAGGACAGGGGAATGTTTTAGACTTCTTTTCCTACTTAATAAAGGGAGATTTCTTGAAAGGTCTCTCACAGAAATTCCCTTACTGAAGCAGTAAACTCAGGTAACTCAGGTATCTTAACCTCTCTTGATGGAGCACTAGTCTGTCTTAGCCTTGCCTATTGCCAAAGCCCATTTTAAAAGATCCGGTGACCAGCTATTAGGAAGTAGCTCTAAGTCACCATTATGCATGAATTTACTGTGCTGAAATATGCAGGATACATTCCTGGTTATGTGCCATGCATTTTAATCTAGTCTGTGCTTGATCAGCCACTTGAACAATAATAATCCCTACAGGAAAAATCTAAGGAATGTCACTTTTATTCTGAAAATGAATTGTTTTATCTCCTTCCAGATATGTTCCACTGAAAGCAATGGTAAATTTTTGATTCCAGTGATAAACATAATTGAGAGATCTGTTTTATACAAAGGTCTACCACTTTCCAACAATACCTTGATAAATTAAGGACAAATTATAAAATATACAACGAATAGTAATTTAATTTTTACAATGAGTTATAGTCTTAAAAATCACTACAAAAATAGCTTTCCATTGTGACGTGCTTCTACTTCAATAAAATTTTCCATATATTCTTAGTATAACTGCCCCAACTAATTCCGTATGATTATGAAGTTTCCTCTCTCTCATTCTGCTCCCAACAATACCCACAAGAACCAGATCATTTTTGGACTCTGCCACCTGGCTATATGGTTTAAACCAAGATAATTCTTCTGTCAATGCCTGAGCAAGGAGAGAACCTTTCATTTTGAGGTTGGAGTCACAGACAAGGAATACTGAAGATTAATATTTTCAAATGTCTTGGAATGTCTATGTCTTAGCTATATCTTGAAATATACCTAGGCAGTATGCTGCTATATTTTTAAAAGGAGATGCTTTTTCTGCATATGTCTGCATGCATATAAAGTTCAGGAAAGTACCTCTTCTGAGAACTCCTGGTTTTCTATTTTCCAAAAGCTTTGACTGTCAAATGTATTAGCTGATCTTACAGAAAATATATATATATATATATATAGGATAACACATCTGTCATTACACCATATACTTCCTTAGCTCACTAATAAACTGCGAGTCAGATTGAGAAGCAGTCACAGTGATTGATGGCTCACTTTAAAGCAGTGTGCTGCTAATCAGCTTGCCATGGCACCGAAAGAGTGAATGCCGGGAATGTGCGAGGATTTCTAGCAGTGCCATATGCAGCCCTGTGCTACGAAATGCTTGTTTAGGGCACTGATTCTGCAAGGCGCTGGGGCAACTGCTCTGCAGTGCCTATTTTCTGCAACTTGTGTTCCCTTAATGTGGAATTAAATGCGCTAAATCTTCAGAAAGCAGTACTCACTGGTGCTACAGCATAAGTGCTAATGTGCACATTAAATGTATTGTTCCTAGACCTTTTATGGATTTAAAGATAAATGCTTTGAACTTGGAACCGATGCCACATGATTATCTCTGAGGAGAAGAACAGACCCTGTGATTATTTCAAACTGATCACAACATGAAATCACTGCTGGAAAAATGTTGATGTGCTCCCCCGATCTTAAACTAAAAATATATTGTTAAAAAGAGATTAAAAAAATGCTGGCTTCAGTCAGGAATCTTTCACATTTCTAACTCTCGTGCAAAGATTTATACATTTTGATGGAGCCATTATCCACTTTGAAGGATCCGTGTAAAGACTACAGTATTTGCTTCATTTAGCATTACATTTTAGACTTGAAATATAAATATGTTAAGGCTCTCTCCTCTAAGCTCTTCTTAGTCCTCTTGACAGTGTCATAAGTTTATACAATAGGTCTCATTTATTAACAGTTTATGATTTGCTGCCATAAATACCTATGGGTCCGCTGCAAAAATGTTTGATTCCTGAATTGCAATTTAATAACCAAGATATAAAAGCTATTATAGCATATGACCTGCCAGCTAGACATACATAAATATTTAATCAGGAGTCAAGACTTCCTTAGCTTGCTCTTAACAGAAGAGCTTCTTAAAGGAACAGAAATGGAGATTTTCAACTCGTGTTATAAAATATCTCTTAAGGGCATTTTTGGTAGAGAATGGAATATATTTTCTTTTAAAGGGGTTTGTATATCTACAAATACATATTATTAAATATAATTTACTTGTATTATACATAAGTATAAAACAAATAATATTGTAAATAAATGTAAACCATAAGTTAATTATCCCATTAAAAACAAATATAGTAAGGCAACTATAAGTACACTAGCGAAGACTTTTGTTGAATTTCCTTACGGGAAAATCAGCATGATCCAAGAGATAGTGCATTGTCTCATGTTATCCAAACCCTGCTGTTAAGCAATATAAATGCTCTGTTCCAAGGCTCCTCAGGGACAAGGAGCTATAAAACTGAAATAGTTTTTATACTGTCATGGACTGTAAAAGAGGAATCATCTCTCTAATTTACTTTCACTAAAGGAGAATTGAAAATTTATAAGGAATGAACAAAAACCAAACCTTACTAAAATTGGATGGAAAAATGCAGTCTTTCTCACAGAAATAGCCTCTGATTTTGTTTAAAAAACATTTGTTTTTTGCTTTCAACTGAAGTGCTAAACCAACCTCAGGACACTCCAGGCAGTAAGAACCAGCTTTGGTCTTTCAACACCCCTTTCTTTTTATTATGGAATGTGAGTTAGAGTGGTTAGGTAGTATAAACAAGCTCTAAATCTCATTAATCTTGCTGCCCTTTCTGTTCCCAGTTGTGCAGTCTCTGATATGGCAGTCATATTTTGCACTTAGGCAGCTACCATTTACTCAGAAAGAAGAATGCCGTCTAATTTTAAGAACATACAGCAAAACTGTAACAAGCACAATGCCGCCTTTACCTTCTGGCACCTATAAATTACTGTCCTTACTGTTATGCTTCTGCGCTTTGTTCCACACATAACAAGGAATAAGAAAAACAGTGCATTTATAGCACCGAATATGGTAGAGTAACTCTTGTTTCTAGAGACCAAGTGCATTTTCAATGACTTTCCTAGGCTAAATGGAGGTGGGACAATTCGAATCTCCCACACAACTGCTTCAAATTTCGACAAGGGGCTGCTGAGCTAATGCATCCCCACGGCTATAACGGGAAGGGATCTGAGCTCCTCTTCCCTGCTTTGAACATGATGGCAATCGTGTGAGAAGAATCACTCTTAACAGGATTTCAGACCAATCTGGCAACCACCTCACAAGAAACACTAATCTCAAGAGATTTCCCACCACCTGTAGCCAAGAAACAGTGAGAAATGTTTGCAGGATTCCAGCTAGCACCTGGGAGTCTAAATCTGATCCCTGGCCTGACCGGGAGCGCGACTCCCCTGGCCGGTTTCCCATTGCGCTGGCGCATGTGAGTCCCATGACAGCTTTGTGGCATCAATAAGATAAAAGAGCAAAGTACAGACACAATGAACAAACTCTATTGCAAGTTAAATAACACATATTAACCCTCTTTGTTTCCAGAATGTGTTTACGAAGTTATAATGGAAATGAGCTATAACCATATTTACAGCAACACTGACAGACAATGAGCACATAGCATCACATGGTTTGTCTGAAAGTAGGTTTTGACTTTAATGTACTTTTAGTAAGGATTAATGTTAATAATAAATTGCTTTTTAACTAATTTTAAATAAAATAATGTTATCAATTCATGTTGTC
The DNA here is from genome assembly GCF_000705375.1 of Tinamus guttatus. Next base: position 125,211 of record NW_010579278.1, on the reverse strand, counting down.
TGCAACGTGTGGTAACATACAGTCAAAAGAAATAATGCACATTGTTATTGTCAGAAAATAACTTATCATGAATGATTGGATAGAGGTACGCAGCTAGGAATCATAATTACAATCTCACTTAATTGCACAACAGTAGAGAGAAATAAGGGGAAAATTGTTTATAAGAAAGAGCTTTCATTCCCTGGGTGGATATTTCCTAGGTAGATGTCATGGAAAGTCCCAAATCTTTCTTACGATGTGCACAGACCTCCAGCCTGCCAGGACTTTGAAGCAGGCTTGCTCATTTGTAAACCATCGGCTTATTCTGTTTGACTTTTTGAACAGTTGCTTCAGATGGGTGAAGGGTGAAAGGTTTTGTTTTACTTCGAAGAGGCAACAACAAGAAAAACAACCACCAACACGCAAAGGGCAGCCGAATATTATGTGTCCTAATTCAAGTCTCTGCATTTTTCAAGGCAGTTATGGCAAATGAAGCCTGAATGATATTTGAAAGACTTCCAGTCTAGGTGGGACACAAAATCTGCAAGGTATATTTACTCCTAATTAGTAAGCTGACATAGAAGGGGTTTTTTGTTGTTGTTTGTTTGTTTTTCAGGAAGAGGATATTTGAGTGGGATGGGGTAGAGAATGGAACCAGGGATATCCCAAAATTAAAAGGCTGTCAGAAGAAAAATGTGGACTGTTTTTTGTGATTTATAAAAAGTGAAGGGATAGCCCCAGGATGCTCCGAGCACAGGCAATGCTCTGCAAGAGCAGAAAGGCAGCTACAGTCAGCTACACCCTGTCGGTTGGGCTGGGACACCATTCAGCTACTACATCATTTACAGCTACCACATAATTTTTCTCCTGCAGCATGCAAATAGAAAAATTCACTATCAGTATTGCCATTCCACATTGCCACGCCACAAAGACAGAACTCTCCAGCTCTAGATTGAGACCTCTCTCATACACAAATTAACTTTCAGTATGCAAAATTAGGTCTATTAAATTAGGTATACTAAGACACTGGTAGAGATTTGGATCTCCTTGCTCTGTGGTTAATACCACAGTTAGAAACACAAAACACATCTCATCTGCTGAGGATTTACACATTACGTTCTTGTAGAAAGCAAAGAAGCAGCTAAGCTTTAAGGAGAATATTTACCTAGCAGCTATCATCTCTTTGGTAATAGTGAAAGAGAGCACAGAAAAATAAAACTAACTAAACCATGTTTGTCTTTTGTATAATTACTTTTTTTTCCTTTGCTTTACCTTGCTGTAATGTTAGCCTACCTGAGTTCCTCTCATTATATAAATTTCTCCAGGTAAAAAAATGTGAGCGAGGGAAGCTAATCCTTCATCAAGAAAATGCTATAATTTGGAACTTAAGTATGGTGTAACCAAATAGCGATTCTGAAATAATTTACCCCACCTTACCCTGCTGGAGAAAGAACATTTCAGTAAGCTCAGCAGCTACTGTAATATGTATGTGCTGTAAAAATTAAATACATGTGCTCTAACCCATACTAACTAAATGAATCACCAAGCTTAAACACTCCTGCATTTCAGAAAAATGTCATGCTTATGCCCTTTCCAAATCAGCTATAACATAAAGCAACCAAAAAGCGTTGCTTCTCTTAGCATACGCAGATATGAGCTGTTATTTTCCCCTAAGTTTCTGCGTTTTACTTGTACATATACACAATTGCTCCTACATGCATATGTGTCAGCTGTACCTCATCAAAACAGACAAATTCAACTGAGTGAGATTTCCATTCTCCACTTCTAGCCCTGCCTTTACCTCTCTACACCTACGATGATCTTTTTTTTTTTTTTTTTCCAAGGAATGTGTAAAAGGAATCATTGTCTGCAGTATGTCATATCCAGCAAAGTATTTTGAATACCTAATATGCAACCTGCAGGGTTATAGTCTCCTCGTTTCCGAATGATGTGCCTTGGCTCCTTTCCCTGGGCTAGGACATAGCCTGAGTAGATGCAAGCCTTTTGCTAACTTAAAGTCATTTTTCCACTGCACCCACAATTCTCATCACTTTTGCTAATCTGAGGGGTGCAAATTAGTACAGTTTGCAGTACATATAAACATATAGGAACTTTTTCAGTGGTTGAATCTCACCATTCATGAAGGCACTCAACTTTTTCTTTTAAAATAAATTATTACAAAAGAAGCAGGGAGGAGAGGAAGACAAGCCCTTTGACATTCAGACAAGCGAGTTCAATTCAGTTCTTTTACTGCCTAAGACCAATGTCTCCCCTATTCCTTCAACCTACCTTCTTAATAAAGCCTGAAATCCTATGGTATATTGTATTTAATTAATATTTGCCACCTATGTGGGTACTGTTCAGAACAATTTCCAAAAGTCATTGGCTTACAGAGAGACAATAACTACTGCTTGGCATTTACAGAATCACCTGAAATTGTTAGCAATGGACTTTGCAGACTATACCTAGAATATTGTGTAATGTCAAAAACAGAGGTGTTTCTACACAAGTGTATGCAGGAAATTTTGTGGTTGATTCCTGGGCAGTGTTAAGTAAGAGCCAATAGGATTGAGAGATTTTGGACAACTCCAGCTCTAGGTGACAGGTGAGCAGAAATTTTCAGAAAGACAGGATTGGTCTGAGGCACCTAACGATTGCCTGGATCCTTTGCTGGGTTCAGTTCCTAGTTTTTGTCAAGCAAACTCAAGTAGAGATTGCTGTAGCATTTGTTTGAGGGCAAATCCTGGGAGAGACCTTCAATTCCTCAGTAAGTTCTAACCTTTTCCTGTGCAAGCAAGTGCCTTGTTCTTAAACATATGTTTCTATGCATACATTCTTAGTGCAGAGTATTAATGTCAACAAAAGGTTAATAAAAAATAAGGTCTCCAGGCCTTTTTTTCATGCTCTTCTGCTCCCACCTGATTTGTTTTATTACTGAAGCTGACGGTTTTCAATAGCACTTAGAGCAGCAGCAGCAGCAGCAGAGTTTAACTCTCACTTCTTATTGAAAAAGCCAAATCAAGGGCTGAGTAATGTCTGTTACTTATCTGTTCTTTTTAAAATAAAAAGCGAAAGTTAAAAGCTGACAGGGTCATGGGTAAGTGTTATTGAAAGTCACAGCTAGCAAGCAGCTTGCAGCTGGAGAAAAAAAATATATATTTCTCTTCCTTTTCTGTAGCCAGTCAGGGCTTTGCTATTCTTCAGTGGTTTCTCTTTTCTTCCCATGTCCTTTAACCAGCACGGATGGTCTGTCATGAAATAAAGTTCACCTCTCTTATTTTCAGTAAAAGGTAGCATGATCCAAGGTTTGTTCTTAGACCAAAGAATTTTAGGACCTGTGTTCAAAACCTCAGGCTTCTTCTGAATTACTTCTTCACTCCTTTTTTTAGCACCACCACCTCCTTTAATTTCCTTGTTTTAGAAAAGGAAATAATGGACAACAATTTCATGGTAAAGTTATTTGAGATCTATAATGAAAAGGATTGAAACATAAATTCTTGAAGGCATTCTAATATTACAGTCCATAGGGGCTATGAGAAGCTGTGTGAGAACATACAGGAATTTAGGGATAATTTTAAAAATTATACCCTCCTTTATAATAAAGAAAATCTGCAAATATAGAACCTGGTAGAACAATTCAGAGACAGATGCCTTCCCTCATACTATACTGTTAATGGATTTCTAATACACCTAAACATGACACAAGATAAATATATATATATACACACATATACACACATAAGTTACTGGTGATTGCTTTACAGAGGAAATAAATAAACTGGAGAGTTCATAGAAAGAGACAGAGAGATCTAAATACAAAGATATTCCTCTTTTAGCATATCTGAATGTTTTAGCAAAGCAAAGTGTAAATGATTTACTGTGACAGTAGGTAAATTTTCAACTATTAAATAAAAAATTACCTCATCTTGATTTTTAGCTAATCTCCCAAAGTCATCAGTGAATAATCTCCCAGTGGATTGAGCACTGCACGAGAATTTTAAACACATAGAGGATTTGGACAAAATAGTACTGCATTGGTAAATACTGGTTCAGTATCTCCGATGCTACATATAGTATTGCCACGAACAACACCTTATCCAAGAAAAAATTTAAGTCCAGAATGGAATTTATGGTCAAGAAGAAAATGTTCTTCAAATAGTCAGCTGGTAAAAATGGAACCTGGACAGTCAGTTAAGATACTCACATGAAATAAATATGAGCAAGTCTCAGGGAAAAAAAAAAAAAAAAGGCACAAAAATGACTTCCCTCATCCCAGGTGGCTGGCTTGGCCAAATAACAATATGGTAATGGAAGAATCATATTCTCAAATCTGATTTCATTGCAGGTATGGTAAAGACCTTGTTTTCATTGTGGAGTACAACATGACATTACCTTTTTTGGTATCTAATGAATGTGCAGACAATTAAAAAATCGCTTCCTATCCTATCCATTAAATTTATGTACTACTAATCAGACCATTGTTAAAAACAGAGTTTGTCTTTTTCATTTCATTTCATTCATTTATTTTTTCATAGACTGATTCCGACAATATGAAAATGTGTAAACTGGCACAATATGAAAATGAAATGCTGATATTTTATTTAGAATTATTTTCAGATCTTCAGTTTTGTGTGCTTCACATACTTCTCTTTGCTGGTAAAGTACAGTCTCCTATAAGTACAATCTCCTAGAAAAGAATCATCTTTCACAACCTCCTGCTTCATAAGGGTGCAAAACATAATGTTGCACTTTGTTACTCTCCCTGAGGATAGGACGACCAAAAAGCTTTTCTCTCTTTCTTAAGATTCATTAGCGTGCCAGCCTTTATCCTCACCCGTTCCACTTTTCCACTTACATCACAAAATGAAATGATATTTACACAAGAGATATTATTACTCACATTACAATTTAATTAATGTTGAATTAACAAGTAATTTTATTAACAAGCCTTGAATCAACATATTTGTTGTGCCCTGGTGGAAATCCTCTAGAATTGATTAAGGCAAGCCTGTTGCTAAGGATTAAGAAGGTGATTTATTGACAAGAATGTCACCTTTATCTATAGGCAGGGATGTTTGTCTCAGCTGGAGTGTTCCTGGTGTGTCTCACCTCTCTTTCCCCCATTGCCGCTCTGCTCATTTCCCCCAACCTCAGTTTAAAAACGGCAGGAAAGAATGATTTGCAAAATGTTGGAGGAGGGCAAATTGTTTCTACTTGAAGACTCACATAGTTTCTTGGCCCAATGGAAACAATAAAAAAACAACAAACATATATCAAATAAAGTGTGTTTCCGATATATATTTTTTTTAAATTCCCATTTCCGTGATGCACTGCTCAAAAATAGAGGCACAAGAAGGAAGTTTATTCATTTAGAGAATTTGACATGGAGTGAATTGATTTAATCTGACTCTACTCAGGGAGTGCGCACAACATCATTGTTTTATACAGCTCTGGTGGATCATTGTTCCTGCAAGATCCACTTTCATGGCATGTGTTGGTGCACTATTTAATACGCAGCACCAGTGATTCACCAAAATGCACATCAATCAAGGAGAGATCTGTGATAACGGCATAGAGAAATACGATTATAAGCTCCTCTGAATCACAGCACTGGGTATCGTATATGTAAGATTTTTTTTTTTGCAATAATCATTTTGATTGCATTTTGTGCTGGACAAGCTAATTTCCCATAGGCTGTGTTTCAAGGCAATATCCAACATAATCAGCATAAAACAAAATCAGATATGAAGGTCATTTTAAGCAGAGTAGGAAGAATCTGCCAGCTGAGCAAGCTGACTTCTCCTTTTAATTTATAAAAGTAAGCTTCCTCAGATGGTTAGATTTTAAAATATGCCCGTAATCAGGTATAAAACAAAAATCTTTGCACATGAAAAATCTCTTTTCACATTTGGTCCCAATTCAAAAAAAAAAATCCTGCTCCAATCAAAACGCACTCCAGTCAACACATTTTCTATCTATTCACAGATAGAGTTTAAAACACCGTGTTGTTCCTCCACCCATTTCTCAATCACATTTTTACTTGAATAACAACTTTCATGTCTTCTCTAAAAGAAAAGCACAGAATGGAAATGGCTAGTGAGTTTAACTCATTTTTGTAAAGGAAATCTCTTACACAAATTTCTAATGATCAGTGCAGTTTGGGAGCTGGCAAAAGAGTCAACAACTGCAGATTTCTCATACTACAGTCAAGGTGAGTGCTATTGCTGCTATTTACTAAGAACAGGATCAGGCTCATTACAAGAGGCACCAATCAATTTACAACAACCAGATCTGTACGTCAGAAATCAGCGGATGCATTTGGTCTCCACAGAGACTGTCACACCTTAAAATGTGATTTTTATTTCAGCTATATAAGTGTAAATGTGACCAAGCAATACTTCCAGTGTGAGTCTGGTACCAAGCTTACTTTCCTCAATAACATTTTTGTTCTCCCTTCCTGCCCTTTTTTTTTTTAATAGCTGATAAGCAGATTCTTCTGTATGTGATTTCTTAAATCCAGAGATCTTACAGAGAGGCACTAGACAGCATCTAGAAATAATATTAGCTTTGAGGCCTGCAATCAAGAGCTGCTCATGAACATAACACTGGAGCAATGATAAAATATGACAGCAAGGAAGAAGGACTCCAAACACTTTCACACTGCCCGTCTCAACTGTTATGCTTTGGAAACAAGATTACAACAGTTTATTTCCTCAGAGAATATTTAAAGCACTCAGTCAGGAAAATCAGATGGACAAGCAGACTCTCACTCCAGGGAGCTGTAACAATGAATTACTTCTGAAATCTTTTGACAGATAGAAAAATGTAGGCTTGTACAGTGTTTTAGACCACTGAGTCCTCTACACGGCTCATTTCTGTGGTGAAGGGTGTGAAGTGTTTGACCCTTCCTGCTTGTAAATCCAAACTACATGGCAATGACAATAATGACTACCAGCTGATCATCTGAGTTAATTGCCTTTCCCCACAACTCCACCGCTTGCAATAACTCAGCCTTCAAAGGATGCATCTAGGACTTCAGCAAATGCTCTACCCTCAAGGCAGACTGTCCTCGGTAATGAGTCTGGTCATTGCAGGGCTAGAGTTTTGTGGGTTTTATTAGGGCTATTTATTACTCAGTACACTTGAAAAGTGAAAAGAAGAAAAGATGAAGGAAATGGAAAAAGAAAGAGAAAAAGAAAGAGAGAGAAGAGGAAACATTTCTTCTGATTGTCTCAAAGCTCATAAACTAAAATGTCAGCTTCTACACATGTGGCATCTGATCTATGATTTAAAAGAAGTGAGTCAACAGTTGCGACATTCAGGCAAAACCAATATAAAAAGCCCTAGCCTGTATTCTCCTGGGGTTTCTAATATATATTTCACTTGTTCTCAGTGTTCCTGTTCACATCATAAGAAAATCTCACCTTTCTGAAAATCAGGGCTGAGCTTTTATTTGCTTGGGCTGTGTTGGGCTATACGTTGCTAGTACTTTATGCAAAGAGCAGGGAAAAATGCAGGAAAAAGATGATACTGTGATAGACTATTATTTACATATTTATGAACATCTCAACAAAGTAAGCTTTAAAATACTTTCACCTATGGAAACATGGAGCAGTGTGATAACATGCAAAGGAATAATTATAAGCTTGCTTATTCCCTTGGATTTCAGGAGACATTTATTTATTTACCTCACAGTTTTTGCCTACACTGCAGCAAATACTGTATACAGTATGTCAGGGAGACTGTGTTACACGGTGCTCTTCGTTGAACTGACAGTCCTGGCTGCAGAGTGACGTCTGCTGGACATGACAGGGCTTGACCACATACTGCCATCAGCACATCTTACATGTCCAGAGTCGATCAAACTCTGATCATGGAAAAATGAGGAAGAATTCACCTGAGGTAGGCAGAGGATGAGAGAGATCTTGTAAGTGTAGGTAGGGTCATCCCATTTCATATTAAATACAGTGTCCCTAATTTGAGTTTTAATGAGTATATCTCATATATGTATATATATATAATGTATATTTCTACACTTTTCTATGAGGTGTGTTTCTATTGTCATCAGCTTTAAAAAAACAAATAAATAAATAAAAAGAAGCTGATAATTTTAAGGCTTTGCACTAAAGAGCTGCAATAGCAGAACAGACGGCAACATACCCATGGTCATCATGCAACTATTACATCAACACTTTCTTTTCTTCCTAAATAGCTGTTTGAAACAATCAAGCTCTTCCCGAATAATCACGACAAATGACTGCAGGCAACTAAAACACTAGAACCTTCAGTCATTTGGATAAGCTGGAGTCAGCATCTTTATTGTCCATAAACTATACAACTCAAAGGTACATTCCATTCCTAAGGTATAATTTGAGTGAAAGACAAAGGAAAACAAATAAATCTTTGTCTGAAAAAGCTGGTGCTCTAGAATAACATGAATTTTATGCAGGACACCAAAATAGCTGGTTACTTTTTAGACTATATTTGAGCCTTTTCTTTATAGTTACATATGCTTCTGTCTGAAAAATATTTTTTATTTGCCTCCTGGACTCCTGAAGGACAAACTTTCCTCAGATCTTGACTAGAACCAAAAGAGGTTTGAAAATTTGCCTGTTACAAATCTCTTCATAATCTATAGGTAATGCTCCTGTCTGAAATAATAAACATGTCCCATTTTTTTATTATTGCATGTCAGATAGATATTTTCACAAAGAAAAGAAAATATGCTGCAGTTACTGAGCTAATACTTCAAAGTCTTATTCTGCTAAATAATATTGGAATAATGCAATATTTAAATTAGTCTCAATTAAAATTGAATCAGTATACCAATAGATTCAATGATTAAATCATCAAATTAAGACAACAAGTAACCAAATCAAATTAAAAGACTGACACAAGAATGATTTACTATGTGTTGGTCTTTTGTGGGAATGTTTTAAGGAGAATCTACCTCTTCAGTGAATATCAGATCTCTTTTTTTTCCCCCAGGAACCAAAACAAAAAAAAAGGTTGGTGGGGGTGATTTGCAGGATTTTTGCCAGAAAATGAGCTCAACATCTTGGCCTAGGTAATAGCTGTAAGAAAAATAATATTTTATAAAACAAGCTTTTATGAGATATCTAACAACCAAATCAACACATTTGCTCTATCCACACATTGTTAAGGGCAATTACTTCAGAGCTTTCAGCGTTTTCAAAATATCTTGGGCTTTTTAATATTGACGAATTGGAGAATTAATATAAGCTAGTAATTCACTCTAGTGTCTGTTGACAAAACACAAGCTGTTTTTACGTTTATCAGAATTCTACTCATAATTAAACAATTATCTCAACCTTACTCAAATTTATGCTGAAATTCTTCACATGATTAACCACCTTAGTTCTCCAAATGTTGCATCTTTTGCTAATTTCATGCAAATGTTCCCAGGAGTCCCAGTTTGTGCTAGAAAAGCAGTTGTTTGGTTTTCTAATTCAGAGACTGTTTATTTCAAAGCACTTCCTCTTCAAGTAGTTATTTTCTTCAGTTAAATCACGAGATGAGAAACCCTGCTGCTCTCACTGCCTGAAGGTCAAAGGGTTGTGTGAGAGAGAATTTACCATGGAAGAAACAATCCAGCTTTACCTGGGTGACAGCAATTATGCAGAACGACAAAAGGAGAAGTTAAGTTACAAGATGAGAACTCTAATACATTCTCCCCAGGCTCTGTCACTCATTCAGCCATGAGAAAAGCAATGATAGACTTCATTTTAGCAGTTATGTCTCTATAATGCTGAGATAGTGAAACCTATCATATGAACAGCATACTTTGTTGTTTTACTTCCCGGGTGTCCACTCTTCAGGTTGCCTCTTCTTAGGTTATCATTCCTTAGAAGAAAACAAAGAACAGAAGCAGCCCAATCAATTTTTAATTTAAGAGTCCACATGAATACACAGTGAAGTCATAATGTTCTCCAAAAGGCCAAATCTGGGCATGTATTTAACATATAGTGAGACAGAAATGTGAGAAAATGTATGGAACTAAATTCACAGCATGTTAATACCAAAACTGAGGAACAGAAGAGTCCCTGGAGAGAGGACTGTGGCGGGCACCAGCTAGGCAAGAACCACAAGAGCAGAGGTGCTGGAGACAGGACAGCATGTTGTCTTGATTTCAGATTGGCACTCATGGAGGAAATACTTTGAGGATGTACATGCTCACACACCTCCTCCACAGTCATCTGTAACTGAAAAGCAAGTTTCATATGAAAAATAAATGTAGCTTTTCCTCTTCTGTGTTATATATGAGGGATATTCAAAGGTGGATTTTTATTTATTTTCTCGGTTGGTTGTTCAAATTATTCTTTTTCACACTCTGACAATTTTGATCATTTAAAAGGCAGATTTTGTTGTTGTTGTTTTTCTGCCATTTATCCAAAGATACCTCCCTGAGAGCCTATTTTAAACATTCTACAAATATTGGCTAACATCACATGTAAGACTACTAACAATCACTGTCACATTTCCAAGACTGAGGTACTGACGTTCAGAAAGATCAAGAAAGAAATTTCAGAGACTCAGGAAAGAAACGGAAGCCTCCCAATACCTAATCTTATCTCTAAACAACAACAAAATCCCAATCTTTCTCTGAAGATCATATTACACAGTTACTCATGCAAATACTTTATCCTTTTATTAACAATTACTGACAGAAGCATTAAAGACTAAGATCAAAGCGAATGGGAAAATTAAGAAACAGAATTTTCAGCCATTCATATGACAGTTAAATGTTGGTGTTTTTCGTTAAATGCAATAATTAATTGTTTCTATTATCATATAAACATAACTATGCAAATACAGATGCAAACTCCTTCTTTACAGCATGTATCTAGACTCTTCGTGAAATATAAAAGGCATCTACAAAATACACCTCTGCCATAAGCATTTTTCCCCTTATAAAGGGTTAAAAAAAGGACTACATGGTTAACATTAACACTTTAAAGCTGTTTAGATTACCTTTCTTTAATTAAGGGTTTTGAGGCTCTAAAAGTTATATCTAAAGATTGCAAATGCAGTAATGTTCATTGGTATTTTAGCATCATAAGTATTTGAAGGTGCTCATACTCTAAACAATTTTCTTATTGCTTCACTGTTTTTATAGTTTTTAAATTATATGGATAAAGTATTCATATTAATTGCATGGCTAAAATGTAAAGTATATTACAAATCACATTATTTGTTCTAAATTTCTTTTATTTTGGGGTCTTCTAGTGGATACTATTGAAATGCATGTTTTCTCTGCCCTATTATAAATGGAAATACAAGCTCAGCCCAGTGGCAATATCATGTGGCCTAATTTGGGGTCTGATCAAAAGGAAGTAAAGATTTCAGCTGACTTCCCTGAAGCTTAGAAGGAAGCTCCAGGAAAAGCACATGTTTTCTGTAACTGTGCTGTATTAAAAAAAAACTCTCTAAGCATCTTATGTCTTGTTTAAATCTCTGTCATCCCTTTTACTTTTGTTTTCTTATTTTTTAATTGTGCACATTTTATAAAGCTGAAAAATATTTTATTTCATTTTTCTTATTTTTCCTCGTTCCACCAAATATTTTGAGAAAATGGAATAATGTGTTTCATATAGCTTTACTTCTTTTCTCCATTTCGTTGTTTTTCTCTCCATACATCTCTCTCAATACAGTTTTCACACCCCCATTCTCAAATAGAAGCTTTTCCTAATGACATTTGCACCTGTGTCATGAGCCATTAGCGACATCCTGACCACAAACATCAATAATCTGAAAGACAAGCAGAAAACACCTGAAATAAAGCCTTAGCTTTCATTAGAAACTTATGTTTAGACCCTCTGAGAACATTTCAGAGAAAATGAAAAAAGGTTTTCTTGATGTTTTGCAACACATGTTTTTTAAGCAAAACAATTATGCAAATGTTATATAGGTATATGTCCAGATCTGAATTGTTATATGTTATACCATACCTGTGATATGTTAAAGCATAGTAGTCACCAGATACCCTAAGGATTTTATTAGCACCAGTAGTAGTAGGATTATTATTCTCTTGATATCAAGTGGCATCCCCAACTCCAAGCCTACTAGATGGAGCAAGATACAATTAGGATTAGTTTGCTGTTATTGCCAGGATCTGGTCTTAGTAGCCACTGTCATTGAAAATTATTTAAAAGGAATACATCATTACCTAGTAAATTAGGGTGCCTCCAGGCGTCAGATAAGTGAACTGGAGCTCAAATTGTGATACTGAAATGTTTAAAATACATATGAGAATCTTAAACATGTGCTCAGTAGAAGCACACCCACTGGAACCCACATGGTTCTGGTACATGCAGTAACACTACAAAGTTATTGGGCTTTTTCTACAACATCTGCACTGCATTACTAATCTTTTTCTCACTTTACCCTCTGAGCAGCCTAAAACAATAGGTCATTTCTTCAACAGATGTAAGCTGATGTTCACCACTGATTTAATGGACACAGCAAAACAGGCAAATCAAATAGAAATACACCAACAACTCGATGTATCCACAATTTTTTAAATCATTTTTTTTCTGCATAAATGATCTCCCCATTCCACTCTCAGAAAAGAATTGTAGAATTTTCTTCTAAGTTATTCTGTTCTGATGTGAAAAAAAATGCTTAAATATCTTAAATCCAATCTCTCAAGATTTCCCACACCTAGGAGGAAAGCTTCATTCTTTGGAAAAATAGATTTTTGCAGCTGAAGCTTTCTTAAAGGTCAAAAATTACAAGGAAATTTATACCATAAATTGTATGGATCAGTATCAGATGCCCATCCCTCTGTTGTCCCCATACAGTTATTAGAATAGACTTCTCCAGGGGGTACATTGTAATTCCTGAACTAGACAGCTATTCTGAAGCATCCACTGGAGGACACACAAGCAAGCAAACATTTTTTTTTTCACTCTGTGATTTTCCCTTCTCCACTTATAGCATTTCAAAACAAGAGGAAATAATCTTGTTTTAACTAAGACACCTCAGCTATACATCAGCTATACGCCTAAAGAGCAATGCAGCTGGAATACACCATATAGTTTCTACATCTGGAAGATCCGAGAATATTGCACATTACATTCGAGAGATATAAAAAGGTGTTATTTAGGAAAACAATTCCAGGTTATTTTTTTAAGTACTATTTATTTTAATTCTTGTCCCTTTTGGACTCAATCAAATGAGAAAGGTTAGAAGTCAAAAACTGTGCCCTGGAAACTTAGAGGAAGAATATATTAACCCGAAGATAATATTATACATTGTTATACATTACATAACATAAAAATTGTTTACATATATATACATATATATAAAGTTAATGTTCTCAAATTTTAATTTCCTTGATGGCATATTAACATAAGTATTGTTTGTAATAAAGATATGTATGGCAGATATTTTCAGTGATATATGGAACAGGAGAAAACCATCTTTGCAAGGATATTTGCTTTCCCTGAAACAGCTATGACTGTGTAAATATTTAACTATAATTATGCTAAAGCACTATTCCTTTATGCCATAGTCACTCACAAAATACAATCCTATAAATGCCTTTCCTGAGATTTGCTACATGCTGGCTTTTGGTCTTATGGGAACAAATCTCTCTCACTGCTATTGATCTGTTCTTTAAATTATTCTCCCATGAGGCTTTCAGCTAAGAGCATCTTTTCCTTGAATCTCTTTGTATTTTTAATTGGCTTATGTTTGTTTAAACAAAATCACACCAGTGCCTTAGGCTGCATCCGTCAACTCATCGCATTCAAAAAAGACACACACTGTACTCTAGCAGCCTTCCCTTCTGTCCTCTACTGGACTCATCTCTTTGGGGATGAAATCTGTCACAAGCCAAAGGAAAAAAAAAAAAAAAAGGGCATACAAAATCGTTTTTGGCCTGGGTTGCTAGGGACATAGCTAGGATTTGCATAATGCTGTTAGAGGCCTAAGGATGAAAGGAAGTCTAGATGGTGTCATTTATCTGCAAGTTGTGGTTCGTGGGTGGTGTGGAGACGCTGGCCCAGGGCGACTGCTGGAGAGCTAGTGGCACAGGCGGCCAGATCTCCCTTCCCGCCTCAGTCCTGTGCGTGGGGCACTCCTGACATTGGCACTCACCACTCTAATGGCACGGCGGGTTCTGTGAGCTTCACGGCTCCGGCTCCCCGAGGTGAAGCAGGGTACTCAGGGCCAAGGACTGAGCTTTGCTGGGAGCATCGTTCCTCAGTGGTCACAGAGGCAAACAGTTCCCAAGCTCCCCACGCTGGAGGGAGCCCAGGATCCGCTATTCTGTACTGCAGCCTTACAAAGAAGAAAAGGCTCTAACTTTCCCCTCTATCTCTCCTTGGCTGAGCAAAGAGGGTTCGGAGCCAGAACCCAAAATAAGTGAGACAGTATGGGTGGTGAAAGCAATAGAGAAAAACATTTCTTGTTTTATTCTTATGCACTTTGATCCCAGATTATTTTTAAATAGTGTAGAGAGAGGCACATTCAAAGATTTTAAACCTTATCCTGTTCTTTTAACCACTTCCTGTCAATTGACACCTGCATTTTTGTTCCTCCATGGCATAAATACAAGAGGAAGGAAAAGGAAGGAATATAAGAGAATATGGTGATAATGTAACATATTTAATTCTAATTCAGTATGCAACCCAACCTATAAAGGGCCAGACTCTCTCAGTAGTGCCCAGTGAGAGGACAATAAGCAACTGCACAATCTGAAACACAGGGAGCTCCATCTGAACATATGGGAAACCTGCTGTACTGTGCTGCACTGTGCTTTCAGTACTGGAAGAGGTTGCTCAGGCAGGCTGTGTAGTCGGCATTCTTGGAGATATTCAGAAGTCAGCTGGCAACTACAGGCCAGTCAGTCTCACCTCCATCCCTGGAAAAGTGATGGAACAGTGTGGAGTTGTTCTTGGAGGAAAATGGCCGCCCGATGAACCAGCCATACCAGACATTGGAGTAAGCACATGGCGCAGAACAAAAGGATACTTGGAACCTGCGACCTAAGGGAAGATCGATGGAGCCTGACAACAAACAATCAGGAGAAAGACTCTAGCCAATCAGATGAGGCAGGAGTGCGGGCGCGCAGGAAAGGAACTGGTATATAAGGGACGGCTTTGTTTCGATAAACATTTTTTTCAGGTTGATTCACATTGGATGGTTCTGAGCCCACGGTTTTTCTCTCCTCAGAACAGCTCATACTGGCCCTTGTCTCCAGGCACAGGGAGGACAAGAAGGTGCTCAAGAGTAGTCAGCATGGATTCACCAAGGGGAAATCATGCTTGACTAACCTGATAG
>NW_010579278.1:85001-109433 GCF_000705375.1 Tinamus guttatus | reverse complement strand
GGGAGGTGATCCTACCCCTCAGCCCTGGTGAGGCCACATCTGTAGTGCTGTTCCCAGTTCACGGTACAAGACAGATGTGGAGCTACTGGAGAGAGTCCAGCGCAGGGCTACAAGGAACATCTGCCTTATGAGGAAAGACTGAGAGAGCTAGGCCTGGTCAGCCTGGAGAAGAGAAGGCTGAGAGGGGCCTCTTTTCAGTGGTGGCCACTGATGGAACTAGAGGAAACTGAAGCATCAAAAGTTCCACAGGAACTTAAGGAGAAATTTCTGAACAAGGGTGACAGAGCACTGGAACAGGCTGCCAAGAGAGGTCGTGGAGTCTCCTTCTCTGGAGATCTTCAAAACCCACTTGGATGCAGTCCTGTGCCACATGCTCTAGGTGACCCTGTGTGTGCAGGGTGGTTGGACTAGATGACCTCTAGAGGTCCCTTCTAACCTTAAGCATTCTATGACTCTATGATTCTATGCTAAGTCATCTCTGTACAGGGTCCTGGGCAGCCGGCTCCAGATGACTTTGTTTGAGCAAGGGGATTGGACTAGATGAGCCCAGAAGTCTCTTCCCACCTCTTTTGCTCTGTGATTCTGTGATTTGCCATACACTTCTGGAAGAAAAAAAAAAAAAGTGCAAAAAAATTTGCAAATATGTCAGAAAAATATGTGCATAAGTCTCTGAAAATATCTACAGTGCTGAATGGATTGGATCATTATTACTGTTTTTTTTAATTCACTAATAATATTGTTTCTAATGCACCTAAAAGCAAAAAAAAAAATCTGACTCCTAATGATAGTTTTCATACATATGAGTAATATATGCAGGTAAGAAATAAAATACAGAAGCATGTTCTGGAAGTTACTTGAGCTTAAAAAGCAGTGCTGCTTATCAAATGATGACTATTGACCTGGATGCAGACACTTACAGTGACAAGTTGCTGTCTAGGGGTATGGATGCCTCCCAGCGAAGGCACACAGAAGCACATACCATATCAAGCAGCAGTAATGCAAGGGAAGGAAAAAGGAAGCCCTCTGGTAAATCTGTCACTGACCATTGTCAAGTCCCATGCACATTATTCTCTTCGATCCAATTTTATTTTCCTCTCTGATTTTCATTCTGATGTCTGACTACTGATCTGTACCCTTGGAATTTCTCTCTCTCAGGTCAATGGGAGTTAATGTAATAGGGCATATCAGTGTCATGAACGTGTGCCTTAGCATTTCTGCTGGACCTAAGCATCAAAGGGGCAATATCAGAGACCATGCTGGATGTTCTATGGGCTAACTGCCTCAGCCACAACAGGGCACAAGCAAAGGAATGAAAGCTTTGAACTGATTCTTCATGACTCTGTGCTTAGATTAGGCATTAAACTGGCTGGGTGAGACCAAAGCAATTTTAGTAGACTTAGCTCCTGAGGTGGCTGCAAACTATATCTGAAACTAAGGCAAAGGATTAAGAAGTTAAACTAAATGCTCTGACCAGCTAATTGCCATCACACTTTATGGTTAGCTCAATTATGATCCTGTGTTATAACCTTTGGGACAGGTTTTCCACTTTAACTTTTTTTTTTTTTTTTTCACAAGGGGTTCCTTCACTAGATTATGCATCCATCTTCCCATATGCGAAAGTAGGTTTCTTGTGTAATACTTGGTAAAGGAAAGCACTCGTGTGTCAGAACATGATTAAAAGAATAATAGCAGACTGATTGATGGATGAAGTTTGTAGCAAAGAAACATTGATAAAGAAGGCTTCCACACGCCTATCAATCAGTTTTGGCTTATTTGTTTGTTTGTTTTCACATCTAATAAATTTTAATTTTAACATGGCTACAGGTTAAAATTGAACCCCCTCTGAACTGAGAAAAAAAATCTTTTTCTCCTTAAGATCCAACATTTTCATCTTCTCTGTTCATAAGCAGTATTTTAAGAAATATCACCAAAGCAAAGCAAGTGAAGATCACTACTTCAGCCAGAATTGCTTTAAAAATATTACCTAACAAAATACAAAGCTAGATGGACTCCTCATGGAAAATTTAAGCGTCATAAACAGTGTGAAAATTTACACTAGTGATATAGCCATTTCCAGAGGAAAGAAAACATAGTTTTCATGTTGCATATTGCCATTCTTCTGTAAATGCATCCAATACTTTTCCTCCTGGTCAAATATTTTTCTTCCTTGGATCAATGTTTTTGTTCTGCTTGCGAGGCATAGGAGAGTTAAATAGAAACAACTCATAATGACAGTGTCCTATGCCTGAAAATAGAATAGATGTTTGGGCAACTTTGATGTATCTTGTTCTTATAAAAATGATTACCTTGTAAAATACAGACAAGCATGCTAGAAATCAATGAAACTGAGAAAAACATGACTACATTAAAAAAAAAACACCCTGCTATGAGTATCGAGTACTGTCCATTCTGGCATGTCTAACAATTAAGTCTTTCAGCTCAAATGAAATTATAGTCAATGTTCATCATCTAGTTTAAACTTTCCTAACTCTTGCTTTGAAGTGGTTTCAATTACACACTCTTAGGAAAAACAAGTTTTAAGAGCACTCTTGTTATGTCTGCTGTAAAAGAAAAGCAGATGGAAACTGAATGTTCAAAGATAATTGAATGGGAATATTTGTATATTGTATTTCTTGGATTCATATTCATATCTTCTTTTTATTAGAGTTTCTTAAGGTCTGCCCACTGAATGTCAGTCATTATGAACAGAAATCCCCAGTGGTGTTGAAGGATGTTGCAAACTCAAATCTTGCAGACGGTTTGCACAAGGAAGTCGTGTCATGAAATTGCTTATACCTTCTGCACGTTATACAAAGGAGCTCTTCCTTAGGCCATTAGAGTTTGCATTGGGAACTGGGGCAGTGGTGCTATCTTTTATACCGGAGGATGCTGTGCAACTTTCATAGAAGTGAACCAATGTGTCAGGCACTGCACTGAGCCTGCACTCTGCGGATCCCGAGTTACAGATCAAAGCTGATCAAATGTAGCATAGATAAGAATAGTGCAATGACTGAGTGGGAGAGATAGAAATGCAGACAGCAGATTTGAAAACAAACTCTATGGTAGAGAATAATGATAGGCAATTTGGAACTTGAGTTCATTTGGCAGGAGAAGTAATAATCTTTATAAAATCTCAGATAAGAGAATTATCTTTAGGCAGAGGAAGTGTGTTTATTCCAGATGTGTTTGACAGCATGAGAACAGAAGTGGAAGTAGTGTTTTTGGTAAGGAGCCAGTACTGGGGATTAGTCAGGTGGAGAGCTCTGAGAGGGGAGTGAGGAGCTGAGAGCACAAGAGTGGGAAGAATTGAAATACAGGCTCTGGCATCAAGTAAAGGGAATGAAAACAAAGGGGGAAGGAAAGGAATTAGAGAAGCAGAGAAATCAAAGGGAGTTTTTTAAGAGCAAAGCCAGCTTCGGTAGAGATCACAAGGAAAGAATAAAACTAAGAAGGAAGGGTGAATAAGAACTACTGATGGAGGGATACCGGTGGTTCGGGAGGGGAAATAAAGGGACTGGAGATAATTTGGGACTAGATTTCAGCTCCTGAAGATGAATCTCTCAGACTTTCCCACGTTATGCCCAACAAAAATGGTTTTATGAACCTTGTTGATCTGTACGTTTCTGTCAGTCTATCATTTGATCTGGGATTTTTTTTTCTTCTGATCTACTTTCTAAGGCATTCAGTATATAACAGAATCATTCTCATGCAGATATTCTTTGTTGCTCCTGGCTTTTAGTATAGGATCAGTAAGTTACATTACACTGTTTGCGTTTTTGCTATGACATCCCACTTCTCTATATGGATCCTTTTGAAGGATTTACAGGAGCAGCAAGTGCTTTGCCATAGAAGTTGTTTGCAATAAGAACTGCAATAAAAACTGTTCTTTTTTAGAGAAAAGGGGGCTGACTTGGTCAATGATACACATATGCAGTTCACAAAAGGCATCCATAAAAAGGAGTATCATTTGAGGCTGTATATCACCTTTTTAAAAAATTGTTTAAAATTCGGCAGCTCACATACCTATATCCTTATATTTATATCTAAACAGAATAAAGGAAGATTTAATATGTATGCATGCACCAACTTATACGTATGCAAACATCATAGTTCAACTATAAACATAGGTTGAGTATGTTACACTTGAAGCATATATAGAGTCAAGGCTATCATTGGTTCTCCATGGAGAAGTAGATTCTCCGGGCTCTGAGTGTATGCCAGTCCACAGAAGAATGGTAGTTGAAACGTCGAAATGAAATTTTGATGTCAGAAGAAGGAATAATGTACCCTCACCATAATAATTGGAACACCTTGAGAGAAAGATTTAAAATATTGGAGATAGAATCCCAGGAAAGATGTAACTCTCAGTACTCATTGATTTAGAAATTTTGGCATCATTCGTGAGCCCTCTGGTGGCTTTTCTTTTTGTTTGTTTCTCAGAATTTGGTAGGATTTTACCATAGCAACAATATGCAAATATACTTGCATATATATGCAATGGTGTGTAACATTAACTTAATTACATAAATGCATATATGTAATAAATGTAAAAACAAATAGAATTTAAGAATAGTAGAGAAAAGCAGTCTGGTAGATTGTGAGAGTGACTTGCCAGAGTAACGAAAAAAAAAATTCACCCACCATCATGGTCTCAGTATACAGGTGTAAGTGTCCCACTCACTCCAATAAGACAGTACTATCCATCAGAAAGAGGCAATATGATCATACACTAATAACACCGTATTTCTAATGTAGTTGATGGACCCCTCCCTTTTCTCCTTTGTACATTAGAATTCTTAAGATACAGTTATAAAATCATGCCATGGCGTGCTTGTTTATAGTCATTATGAGGTATATAATTGGCGTGTATCACAAAGTGTTTACTTAGAAAGATTATTTGATTCTATCTGTAATGCAATCTCACCTATCTAGAACAAAGGAGGTTACTGATATGATCCCAAAGAATAAAGTGTAAAATTAATTCCTTTTCGGTTTCAAACTGCATTTGACAAATATAAAACTTTAAGAAAAATACAAATTAAAAATATCAAGAAATGCCACACTTCACAGAAAGTACATGCCTAACCCGGAAAGAATAACAGTTTGAAATGAGTTTCCATTATTTTTATCATTACAAAAGATAAAATAAAAAAATCTTTTACTATATTGAAGAATTTTGTATTATCACCGTGCTACAGACATCTAGATTTTATAGCTTTAAGAATAAAAAAACAAGAATCTAATGGAATAGTATGTTTTACTGAAATTGGTCTCCAGCAAATGAGAGTTGAGTTAATAAAACTCCACACTTACTACAGTAATTCATTATTAAATTGCCATTATCATCTTTTTCACTCACTTGCCAGATAAAATTTACATTTTAGGTGTTAATCTTTGACAAGAATAATAAGCAAGTTTCATTTTCAGGATATTCTTTATTGTTATAAGTGTTCAGGGATTTCTGTTTTAAACTTAAATGTTGAACTGCAATAGTTCAGCAGTTACAATTGACAGCAGATATAGAAACTCTGGAATAATGTAATTTTTATAATCCCTCTCTTTTGGATGTAGTTGAGTATCATTTATCTTTAGGAGGAGCATTAAGTGCTAAGCATTTTCAAATTCTTTCTTATTTTCCTCTGATTTAAAATAAACATGTTCATCCAAAATAAAGCTACTCTAACAACTGCAATTAAGAAGTTGCATGTATTAGGGTTTTGGGGGGTTTCCATTACCGTAATCTTTCATTTGTGGCTAAGACTAGTTCATTTAAAAAAAAAATAAAGAAAATCTCATGCTTAAAAATTAATAAATTCGTTTGAATCTAATCAGCCGCTTCCTATCATCAGTGCAGGTGTTTCATTTTCTGGAAGGAAGGTTTGAAATGTCGGCATTGCTCATTTCATTCAGTCCTCCACTATCTTTCATGTCCAAATGAAGTCAGGAGTGTTGAATAGCTACACTTCCCTCGAGAGCTCTACTAAAGAACAACATCTCATGAGGACATGCCTGGACTTCTGGACCATATCATGCTGCGGAGCAGCTGTGCTTTTTCTTTTTCTTTGGATTGAAAGGAAATAAATGTCTCCCTTTTAGAATTACAGTGCTCTGGAGCTCCTGTTCCATTCCAGGAGGGAATATTTTGCATCAAACCAGCATAGAGGCAGTTACTTTTTCCCATCCTATTTCCCATGCTCCTTAGGAATACCATTGCTTCTGAACATAGTGGCTTTCAATTGCGAAGCTACTCCAAGCGGTTTTGCTATTATAATATGGAATACTGAAATCAGCATTCCTGGTTGCCGTATTTAGCCTTCTTAATGTGCTGATAGGTGACTTCAGGAAATCATTAGATTTAAAGTTTTCAATGGATTTTGGACCAAGGTTTTAATCTCTGGGCATTAATCCGTGTACCTACAAAATCAGTTTAATAATACCCGGATTATCTCCCAGAGGAGGCAGTGATGCTCAAATCACTGTTATTTGAGAGCACTGAAATATTTGTTAGTCAAGAATTAACCAGAAAGGTAAAATGTGACTATGATCATGACAACTGGCTTAGGATACATCTAGGTGAAACAATAAAGTTAGAAGAAACCTAGAACTGTAGTGATAGGTATGACCTAAGGATTTGATCTTTTGACAGATGATTTCACCAAGCTCATAATTCTACCACTCTTTGTGTAGAGATAATTATGTCTTCTTCAGTTATTAAAAAAAAAAAAAGTACAATCTTTTCAGCCTTACCTCATGCCACCTAAATGCATAAGATTTAAAAATATGCTAAAACTTAAGAACTATACTGAAACAATTGAGCAATTTTTCATTGAAATACTATGCAAATAGCCAGTGTATTGTATCTGACTTGCTCACAAATGATTTAGAGTTATTTTGAAATACCACTCGTGAAATAAATAGACATGGGCTTAATGTAGTAAAGCAGTCATTTGTCTTCCACAGCTCCAAATTGGAAATCAAAATACAATAAAATGTAAAGTGGTTATTAAATCCAGATGGATTTTCAAATGAAAGCAAGACCTATGTTAATGACAGCCTTTAAAGGGTACTGTCAACTTAAGAACCTACTGAAAATGTTTTACTTCCTTTTGCTTCAAGAAACAACTATATTTACTTTAACTTAAAAATAAAAAGAAAATTAGTTTTACCTTTTTATTTTGCTGCTTTTTTAAAAAAAAAAAATCTGAATAGTCATTTGGACTATTTCTTCTTTAGAGTAATTTGACAAAATTTTATTTCCCTAACTTCAAACTCTGTATGTCCATATCCAATGTGACTTACATTAACACATTAATATATGTACAAAAATGTCTAACCTGAGCTAGGCCTGCAGTTATTTTTTCTAGAGATGAAAATATCTTACAGAAATTGGCATTTTAAATTCTGCCAAATAGCTTAAATTCCCTCTGTACTTAAAAAGCTGTTGTGATGTTCTTCACAACAGTCTTAAAGCACTGATATTGCAATTTTACCCCAAAATGCTCTCTAATACTAGTTTTTAAGAGATAGCATCATTAGGCTTATATATTGTGATATTCATATTGAGTGCTATGCTGCTGTAAGAATCAGGAGATTACACTTAAACATTTAGCTTTGATATGATGCCACATTTATATTCTATAAAATGAAGGGATAAAGCAGGAAATCAGAGTAAGTGACATGACTGGACATCTCACTGTTTAAACACCTTTTGCAGATATATAGATTTGTGTGCATTGTAGTCTAAATGGATTCTAAATTTGTGTCTAGAATAGGCCAGTATAAAATTGTCATGCCATGCAGACGTAAGTCCTCAAGAGCAAAAGTTTTAACACTGTTTGAGATCTCGTGCCCTTCACACACATAGAAATGATCAAAATATTCCCTTGGATATTTTAACACAGACCCCTCTATGTTTCTTCTAAGTTACAGCATTGTGTGTTTGTCTTTTCAAGAATTGTAGAGGTTTATAACATTAACACAAACAGATGGCAACAAATCAGTTTCATCATATCAGTCCTTCATGTGCATTTGCTGTGATGTGGCTTCAGTAAAGAAGCAACAACTGTTGCTTGCTAGGAAATGATATATATTATCCTCAAATGAAATTTCAGAAGCCAAGAAAGAGAGACATAAAAATCAGACTGATCGAACATTCCCCCTGCTGTGTCATTGGTCAAAATTCTTTCTTTCTTTGTGTATGGATTTATACTGCAAGCAGCAGAGGAACAGACTAGTTACCCAGAACATCCATTTTGCTTCCTACCTTGTCTAGCTGAGGAAGTGTTTGAGCCACATGCGGTAGACCACATCCTTTCTCTTATGCTAGTGGGATGACGAAGAAGAACATCTGGATTCAAAATTTCATTTTCGCCCTCAACATTTTTGTATTAACACACTGTCATACTTAATATAAATTGGAAAACACTTAGTCCCAAAGCACTTGATTTTCTGGAAGAAGAAAAAGCATGACATTGTGGAGTCCATAAACAGCAGGAGGTATAATTCATAGTAAAGCTATATAATATGTTCCATATACATTGCAGCTGTTGATAGATTTTATTACATTTCAGTTAAGAGCCTTATTACATTTGCAGGCAAGATTTATTATATTTGGTTGTATTACTTCTAAAGTTCAGGATATTTTCACATTTGTAACTGGCTTATTTCATCTATGATCACTGAGTTTACATCATAACCTTCCTATAACTCTAGGTTATGAATAATGTCACCTGTTGTTATGACGCTTGCAGTCAGTTTTCATTACAACTGTTCCTAATACTTCACAATATTTTGCAGGTGCTGGATATTACATTGTGGTTTTTAAAGACATTTTTTGAAGTCAACGGAACATAACAGTGTAATGTCTAAAGGTTTCTAGAAGAGAGAAGTGAGGAAGCTGGGTGAGAGAATGAAAACAGAGGTGAGAGATTCGTGAATACTCACATGCAGATTACTTAGCTGCCTATAAACTGGAGAGTACTTCTAATTTCAGAGAGTGTGGGCATAAAATATAATAGATTAAGTAACATCCTAGTCTGAAAATAAGCACAACCTTCTTTTCCCAATCTTTGTCTATTCCTAGGTGTCAAAGTTCACCCAAACCACAACGTCCCATGGATTTAGTGTAGTTAACTTGTGCTGGTTTGTTTGGGACATCACACCAAAGTAATGTTGCAACCACTTTTGACATCCATCTTCACTTATCAGCTCTCACCATTTTGGCTCAAAAATATCTAATGTCTGTGCAGTTCTGAAATTCTTGCCTCATTCTGTGTCACAGATCTCTCTCCCTCTAAAATCCACTAATCTTAACAGATAATACAATTCATAAACAAAATTATAAATTATGTCATCATGAGCAATAAAAATGTTGTAAATATAATTTCTGAGGAATCTAGACAATTTTCAAAACTCTACTTGACATAATTAGAATGTATTTGTATGTTAAAGTATACAAGAGAGATTCAAGGATCCAAATCCCTTTCTTCTGTCTAATCATACATATGATGAGACAACTTTTACCCTTTATCATCTATGCTAAGTGGAACAGCTATGCTTGCGACAAATGGGTGGAAAAAAATGGTCAAGTTGATTTCATGAAAAATTATCAGTGGTTTAGCAGAATACTAATTAAATAGTGCACAAAAAGGAATTAAATCAAATTAATGAAATAACTGTTTCAATTGCAGAAAAGTCCAGACAATTATCAGTTGTCTGAATGTTTTTAGAAATCACATAATTGTGAAGAGATTCAGTCATTCATTCATGTATTTTACATTGACAGCTATCTTATGTCTGTAGCATATGCTGCAAGTCGATATATTTGAGTCCAATATATGAAACTATTCCTTTGTGGATTCATTCTTTCCTTGAAAGATATTTCCTATTCTATTTCCATGCTGAACTGTGTGTCTCCTCAGTTTAGGAGACTTTTTTGTGATGTGATAGTCTGATCATTAGAAAGTGTTCTTATAAGAACTTTTCCTAGTAATCTGTAAGAACATCTCCTGCGTGAGATTGAGTCTTATGATATAGAAAAGCAGAAGAGGTGCTGTGTGCACCTCTTGGTAAAACCGTACAATTCAAAGAAAGAATTCCAAGTCCGGAGGATTGCTGGTACAGCTCTCATTATCCCTCTGTGTTTTTAGACTCTCTTAGTGTCCTTAAATTAGACAGCATTTGTATGTCTGTTTATTTGTTATTAAAGACAAACTTCCTATGGCTAGACTTCAATTGAGGAGAAGAAAGGAATAAAAGTTAAATGCTGAAGAACACTTTGAGAAGTGAGGAAATTAAGAAAGGTTTGTCTAGATTCTGTTTATTTCCTGTGGTCTCTAAGAAAAGAAAAAAAATAAGGAAAGAAAAAAGGTTGACATTTTTGAAATATTACATGTTACATCTATTACAGACCTTTGGATAGATTTACTAGAAATTAAAATGCCCCTGCCCTGGCTTTAACATAAGAGTCTATACCCAAAAATATGATGAAGAGATCAGAAAAGAGGAAATACATAGGCCCAGAAAAGCTTAAAAACTTTTCGATCTGATGGGGCATGACCCAGAGAAAAGTTGACATGCATCTCTCAAGACAGTTTAGCAAGCGCCATGATAAACAAGGTTTCACTATATTGCCCTTTTAATGCAAAGCACTGATACACAAGTCTGCCAAAGAAAAAATAAAATAAAAATAAAAAGGAGATGATACCATGAAAGCTAACCTCTGTGAAATGAGTAAGTTTACACTCAGTATTTTTCACTGACAGACAATCTTTTTTCCTGTTTTTCTTTGTTATCCTAGCATAAAATCAAAATAATCCTGATTGATTGTGAGCACAAGTTGCATTTTTTTGCAGAAAAACACTATCCACCAAGTATCAGTGAGTAGAACCTCTTCAGCATGTTACAAGCAAAGCAGCTTCCCTGATCAGGCCCTTTGATGATTAATTCCACTCACCCAATTAGTGATGCTTCTTGAAAGAATCCTTCCTTTTTGTCATTTTACATTGATGGTTTAGGCTGGAACAGGCTTATGTTTTACAGTTACATGTTCTCCAACAAGCGTAACAACAGAATTTACATCTGAAAAGTTCACAAAGCACTGTGTTGTAAAGTGAATTAATCAGTGACCTTTCACTACCAGAAGTGTGCATGTCCTGATAATGTAGCTGAAAGCCCTTCTGGAGGCAGGAGGGGGAAAATAAAGAACATTATAAATTAAAGGAGATTGGGACTGGGAGTCTCATTTTCTGTCTTCTGAGTTCAGAGACAACTATTTCTCACCTTAAAAACCAGCCTTAGCAGGCAATTATTCACCATGTCCAACATATTTAAAAGACACAATCGACAACATTTGTTTAAAGGACTGAAGAAGCTGCAATGATAAAATACTTTCTTGCATGACTAGTGTTTGGTCATTCTAGGTCAGGGTTCAGATGGCACCCAAACTGTGAATAAATATAACCTATTTCAGCTAAGGTGCCTGATCTTTGAAGAAGAGGTTTTTCTCTACCATTCTCAGTACTTTGTGTCTATGATTGCACAATGATTCATATAAATATATATATACATACTGCGTATGATTGTACAGCCATGTATTTGACTGTACTTTTGGCTGTACAGCCATAAGTTTGCAAACAATAAAGAGAATAACTGAGTTTTAGTCATAAGAGTGTAAGATTGATAGACTTTATTATAAAAATGAAAGATTAAATTAATTTAATCCCATCTCAGGTGTGGTGAGATAATTAATTTCCAACACATTGGAACAAACCCAAAGATTAGTTTTCAGAGAATTCAAGAATGCCCAACAAAATCTACTGCTAGAGTCTTTCTATGGTCACCTTCACAAAATTCTGAACAAAAATAAAAAGTGCATCCTTCTCTATCTGAAGGGACTCTGTACAATGCCATTACAATTTAATCTGTCATTAGTGCATGCAAACAGTATTAGCCTTCCTCAGGCTTATATCGAGTTGGCAATTCTTAACCCTACACATGTACAAAGGTTTGTCTCCTGTATCACAGATCCTGTCCTGTAGTGATTCTGTAGTGTCAAAACATATTTTAGCAGAATTATCATGCTTTTTCTGCCCAGGTAATTACTGAAATTACTTATTAGCATTAGTTCCAAAGGTGATTTCTGCATTTCTTAAATCTCTGGTACACTACTCAGTTAGCTATGACTCTCCATTCTAGCACCATATCAATTGTTCCATGAAAGTCCAGATAGCTTAATTCTGTTACATTTCCTTAGTCTAGAATAGCACTTTTCTTAACCCAGAAAGATCTTTTTTTTCTGGTAAAATACATTCTTTGCTTTCTTTTTGATACTCTCTTCTTTCTTTGTTCTTTTCTTATACATATGGTCAAAGAACCACTTAATAATAGTTTTAATTCAAGTTAGTCCTTTGCAAGGCTCAGATTGAACTTTTGCATTTTCACTTTACCCCCAAACATCTAAGACATTTATTTCACTGTTGATCAGCCTTTTCTTTCGCATTTTTTGCAGTCTTTCAACTTATCTACACTATATTTGTGCAATTATGCTTGCATCTCATCACAGCATTTCCTAGTTTACCAGCTCCTTAATGATGAATGAGTCAGCAGTCACTCCTAGGAATAACTAGGAAACATTATAATTCCCACCATTTTTCATCCACTTCTATCAGGGAACTTTAGGAATACTAGAAATGGCACTATATAAGAGACATACCTCTTCAATAAAATTGCTAACTAGATCCAAACCCTGACGGTCCATAGGAGATTTGTAGCAGGACTCTAGTGGATATTTAATACTAAGATTAAGTGTTTTCCTGTAGACAGCAATCTTGAAGAGAACTAGAATGTGCTGATCTTTACAATTTCTGTAACCGTTGATGTCTCTCAATAACCTTAGGATCAAGGCTATGTTACCATAAAGGCTCTTGAATTTTCTTGTGCTTCTAATAGTCATATTCACATAACACTTTTTCCTTTGATTTTTTGTCTGATACTGTTTATATTAGTCATATATCTAAAGATCCTCAACAACGTAAATTCTAGTGAGCAAAGCCTTTTTCTTTGTGATGTCCAGTCACCCCATATAGTTTTTCTCCTCTTTAGCATGAACACTTTTCACCTCACAGATCATTAGATTTAGAGCAGAAATAATTTAACTAATCATTATCAGCTCTCTCCATTCTCAATGATCCATGGAAAGTTACTGAGCTCAGCTCCATGGCTGACTGACCTACTCATGAAAAGGGTCAGCCACACTGAAGAAGTGATTTTCATCCTCTAAGTGGTTCAGGCTCTGATGACCCTCAAGGAAAGGAAGAGAAAAGTTACTGTCCTTATTTCTATTTAGATTCACTTTAAAACCAATGCTGCCACTTCAATCTTCTCTTCTCAGTACGTAACTCTCAGTTTTCCTAAATCATCTCCCTGTAGGCTGAAATTTTCCCAATCATTCTCTGTCTGAAGGCATTTATGAAAAGTTTAAGCTTATTGCACTTATTGAATGGAGTCATTATTTAATTGAGGATATGTGCACCAAGTATTAAGTGCCAGAAAGTGTTACAGATAAGCTTAAAAATATTCTACTCATTCAGTCACTGAGTCAGGGGCTTCATATCTCTAGAAGTACTGTAATAAAAAACTGATGAAAAACACTCCCATTAGGATCATGTCTAAATAGGAATCATTTCTTCCATGTTCCTAAAATGTCCACCAGTTTTAGGATCAATACTGAATACTGTGTTTTTATGGAGATTTCTTCTCAGTTACTGTTTAAAAAAATGGTTCTGCCCTTTGTACCCTTTGTAATCTTTGTACTTTTGGTAGGAAGTAATCAGTTTTCATTTTCCCCATTTACAGTTTTTCATCAATAGCCTCAGCAGAGAAAATGACAAATTTAGTACTGAAAATCAAGCACATTATTTTGCCCATTGATCATAATATATCTCAGAAAGACTATGGTGAAAAGGTTTGGGGATGATTGGAAGGCTTCCCTGTTATTTTAAGATAGCTTTCTCCTTTCTCTTAACATCAACAGATGAAAGCATGTGCTAATAATTCAGCATTTGGGGTTTCTTCCAACTTACCTGCTCTACTTCAGTGAAATGGTATTATTCTAAATTGTCTCTTCTTTAATCACAAAGGGATCGTGAAAAGATAGTTCAATGCAAGTGCTTAGCTACACATAATGCTTTCTCAAGCTCTAGGTATGTGAGAGTTTTCGAGGAGATAGGAGACAAGATGGGCTGCAATTAGGATGTAGGATGATAATATTATTTTTAAGATTAATACAGGCAGATAAAAAATCAATTCACTATCAGTTCTTTACAGCTCCCACATAACCTTCGAATTTACATAGAAGCTGTAGTTTTGTTTCTGCCTTGTGGTCAATCCTTGTAATGAATTATTAAACAGAGATTTCTTCTTAACTGCTTTCATAAACAGCAAAGCATAACTTTAAACAATAAAAATGTTTCATTAGGAATGTGAAAATGGAAATGTAAGATGAAGCTTTGTTAAAAGTGCTTATAAGCCTTTAAACATTGAAAAGCTCTGCATACTTGCAACTGAACTAATATCCTAGCAGCTTCTGGGAAAAAGAGTTAAAAATATACAAGTGTGTGTGTCTAAGTGTGTGTGCATTTCATACATATATATATATACATATACACACATCAATGCAAATTATTTCTGCATTCTCTCAAACCATCAGATCATAATAAATTTGAGGAAATGGTTTTCAAAATTAATGTAAAAGTCTCAGTGTTTTTTACTTGGAGTAAAATTACTTTATATTATCATAGTAATCTGAAAAAATAGGAAAAATGCACAATTAAATTTGCTGATATGACTCAAACTAAAAATCAAAAAAAAAAAAAAGAAATCTGAAAAGACTGCTTGCCAAAATACTCAAGACATTACATAGAGCCAAACATATTCAAAATTAATCAAGAAAACTGATATGTTTTGACCTTTTCACATCACAAACTTACAATCAAGATTTGCTACATATAAAATGTTTAGGTTTTGACAAAAAAAAAAAAAAGCATTTTCTTTGGAATACTTTTCAACAACCATATTTCTGCTTCCAGCTGAGATAAAGCAGTAGGGAAGACAGCTGTGGCTGAAAACTAGGTACAATCTGCAACTTTTTTCAGGGCTGAATCTACAGAATCAGTCTTGCCTTCTGCAAACAAGAACTGTAACTTCATATAGTTTAAAACTATTATAATCAGTCAGACCAGTACTTCTTTTAACAAGTGGAACTGTAGAACCAGTTCCTTGACAAGTATCAAATGATGTGATTCAACTGATTCAATACAAATACGTCGATTTACATAGACAGCCTAGCTCATACCATTTATAACCAGTTTACTTTGCAATAAACCCCTTGAAACATAATAAAATGCATTTGTTTCCTTTTAAGAGTATATACTACTTTAGTACAAATGTAATTGCTTTGTAAGAAATTCAGGCCACAGGCTTCAAACTGATCCTTAAACAGCTCTATCAAACCTAGATACCACCAGTTGACTTTGTAGTCATATATTGCCTCTCAGGGCAATGCATCACGGAAGTATAGTCTTACAGTATCGGGGGGAAAAAAATAAAAAAAAGGCATCTTACAGGAAAAGAAAACAGAGTAGGGTTTTCTAACTAAGCCATTAGAGAGAAGAAAAGGGAAACAGACCCAGGCATTTCTGCTTGACTTAATGTCTTCTATTATATTTTTAAACATTTGTCCATCATGTACACGAGAAGAAGATACATAAACAAGTATTGCAAATATTTGCTAGTTCCTTTCAAGCAATGAATTCATCCTGATTTCCATGTTTCCACCACTGTCATTTCTGCTCACGTCTATGCACAAAGAGTAGCATTTCCTTGATGAGAAAAATATTTATGATGTCTTAGTTGCCTTGATTCATCTTCCAGATTCAGAGCCTCAGACCATAGCTAGCATCTCTAGTAGGTGACACTGATATTCTCCTCCAAGAACATGATGGTGATTCATCAGATTTGCCAGGAGGTAGCTGGATCAGTCTGACAGGCTATACTTTCTTTATCCTCAAAAATACAGCTGTCCCAGCCAGACAGTCCTCAATAAGAATGAAAACGAGAAGCAGGCAATCTAGTGCAATGCAAGTTTGTTCATCGCAAAGATGAAGGTGACACATAGTAGATACCTGAGAAACCATATGTGTGAAGATCAGATCTTGCTGATTTTGCAAGTAAGCAAGCATATTTCTCATAATGGGTTAGAGTGGTAACTTTGTTTTTTCCTAACTCACACTTTCCTCGTGAAAGAGGTTTTATCCTAGTTAAATCTGAAAATCATCCCAAAAATTGCAACATGTTGTATGAGTGCAAAGCATCCTGACTCAAGTATTTGTCATTGGGAACAGCGCCTTAAGTGCTTGTTTGTTTCTCATGCCTCTCTGTTAAGTGTTCACATCACAAATGCCTTAAATTCTCTCTATGTGTCAAGGTGTTACAATAAGAGGAGAATAAGAAGGTATAATTATAGGGTGAAAAACAACAAGGTTAATTCAGAACTAAGTCCCAAATCAAAGGAACAGAACAATTTTAGCTAAGATTTAAAGCTGTAACTCAGTCACAGGGCATAAAAATGTTTTAAATATATGTAGTTACAAGCAAAAAAGATAAAACTGAAAGAAAACTAAACTAAAAGAAACCGAGCAGCTATCCAGAAAATAAAATGAATGATTTGTGAAAATAAATTAATTAATTCTAAGCTTTGCAAACTTACAGAGATATGTTGAATTATATTCAAAATTGGTTCACAAAGAACCAGATATTTTTTCAGAAGATTGTAGTGATATTATCTTCTTTCTTAATATGAGAATCTAGTTTAGAGACAAAATTCAAGAACTGAAATAAAGAGAGTATTTAGCAAGATGGAAAGTGAGAAACCTTAAAAATCTGTTTCCACAGTCTTTTAAGAATATGATTTACCTGCACTTGAAAAGTATGTTCTTAGAGTCAGCTTTAGGCACACATCTGTGGTGGAGAAAAAGGCCACAGATGTTTACAGTAATAAAGTTGAAATTAAGATTTGGCATTATTTTCTGAGTCTTTCATCATACAGAATTTTATTTCAAGAGAGAATAATAAAGATGCTTACTTATCTAAAGAATTAATTCCTAAATTTGTAATAGCAATAGATTTTGAGACAGCTAGAGTGTGTTTTTTTTTGCAGTGCCCTGGTATGGTATGGCTAATATTTGTCAGACATATAGGGCTAAAATTGGAGTCCTGTAGGCATGCTCTTCATGGTGAGGAGAGCAGGCACGTTCTGTTTTAGATGGCAGGTAGGATTTCAGACTCCTAAGGACTAGCAAGCTTCATTTTGACATACTGCAACCACTGCACCTACATTATTATGTAAATGAAAGCGTTTCAGACAGACTCAGAAAGGCATGGTAAGGACTGTCATGTTCAGAGGAGCAATGTCACTGCTAACCTCTAAGGTCGTGATAGTCTATTACTGAAGTGTCAGATAACATTGTGTTGATAAGTAGATTAGACAAAGTATTACTTTATTATTATATGAACAGATGTCAGTCTTATCTGAATAACTTTTAGATGAATTATGTCGTCGTCTATTTTTCTGATGCATTACTTCTTAAAATAGGTCAAGAATACTAGAGAGAAAAAGAGATATTCGTTCCTTGTTTCATGAACTAATAAAAACACTTTAATCAATCTCTCCTTTCGCGTAGGACATAATATCAAAATTAATTGTTAGTATCCCAGTGCTTCAGAATGCAATGAAAAAGTATATTGTATATTTATTGAGTTTAATCTAGGCTCAAATTACTATTTCATAAAAATAGAAAATCCTACTATAAATTATAAATATTTTATTCTCTTATTCTACTGCACCAGCTGAAAGCTAAAATTTGTCCTTGAAAAGTAAGGTAGTATATTTTAAGTGGTAAATGTTCAGAGTGGTATGCTAGAAATTAGTTGTCTGGCATCTGGTATCAGTACAAGAACTTGCCCTGCTAATTCACAATAAATCATCCTGCAGTATTGTATCCATTTATAGTAACAGCTAAATGTGTTAGCTTAGAACTGTACCTCACTATCAATTATTTTCTCTAAGTGCTATGTGTTTCACCTGAATATAGTAGGATAAAGCACGCTGTGTGAGCACTTTTTTCTGATGCATGCACAGGCCTTAGAGGTATTTGCCACTCAAGTAAAGCCACCTAATGACAATATCAAATAGAAAAGTCTTGGCAGGAAAACAACAATTACAAAAAAATTCTTATGTACCAATGCATATACAAAAAACATGGCTTGACAGTATGAGCGCTTGATTCTACAATCACTAAAATCCTAAACACTCTTTTCTCTGATGTCAGTGGATTTTGTACCAAACTTAAGAGGAGCGCTCTCTGTCTCTAGCAAAGCTGAGAAAAAAGGCAAATAACAAGTGAATTTAATCAGAATCCCCATAAATTTATACTAATTAAAGTTTGTAAGGGCAGAGTTAACAAGCACTGAAAGCTGCTGCTGTCTTAGCTGCAGTGACAAGCAGTGGGGCAGGGCCAGTACTTTTATATTTTGTCTTCTCAGAAGCAAGAAAAACAAGGATTTTTCCTGTGGGTCGTGGCTTTATCCAGCTCTGTATTCTGTCTCTGGTTCTGGTTTATATCAGAGGACTTGGAAGAATGTACAGTAAATCCAGCAACAGGTACTTAGAGAACACTACAGTCACAAGAAAGATATTATTTTCTTTTTCTTATCCTTATTAGTATGAAACAGGCTTATTTCTTGATGCAAAAGGCAACAGTAAGACATTTAAGAGAATTTGCTGTGGACTGATGAGGCTGAGCATTGCTCCACCAAATGATGGAGAGTGCTGGCAACCTACCCATCCAGTGGGTACCTGGTCACTTTGGCAGGCTGAGAGTGTCCTCACGTGATACTAGTCACATTGTGATTACTAGGCAACTTGCAATAATTTTAGGATATCCTAACTACATTCTCTTCATTCCATTTGCCAGCTAGGCTCAAGTAAATCTTTGCTTTATTTCTCTGCTGCAGAAGTACAGAATCTGTACTTCTGGGCATATTTGCAGAAGCAGGGTTGCCCCTGACTGACCGTCACTGCCTGGGCAGATGCTACTGGCAATGGCTGAACCACCCATGGGCCTTTCCTTTGGCAGCTGCCAGGAGGGCCTGCTGAAGACGCCTGGCTCAGTCCTTTTGAGATCTGGTTCCTGCTACTTGCCACCATACACTCAGAGACACCATTGCTATCTGTGGCCTCCTGGTTCAAGTTGAGGGACTGGCCTGTGTTGCCAGAAGAAGTCTGAGCCACTGCCACTTACCAGCCTCCGGGACAGCCTTAAGGGCACGGAAAGCAAGGGTTTTAACTTGCTGCAGGCCCTCAGTGGAAAGTCCTGCTTGAGCTGTTGTAGCACTGTGATCACTCCCCCCCTCATTAGCGCATCCCCAGGAACAGTCCGTAGAGGACCTTTTTTGTGCAGCCACTGGTTTTCCTCCTCCTCTACCACAGTTTTCTGCTCCTGTATGATGAAATTCCCTATCGTCCTATCATCTCTATCTCTCAAGTTTTATAAAGGTCCAAGACACATATTGAAAGACAGATACACAGAACAAAAGCTCTTGCAGAATACCTCCTTTTTCATTCTATTGACGACTGATCTTCGTAAAATCTAAGCTGAAATATAAGAAGCTAAACTTGCAATTTATTCCTGTGTTTCACCTATGGCTGAAGAAACCATTACATATTTAAGCATCTTTGCCATACTCACATTTAGGTCAGTAGCCTCACAGTTGCTTGTACTTATATTTTTGTTCCTGGGGCCTCTTATGGGTCCTGCACAGTAGGGAATAACTGCAATGCAATATACCCCACCTCAGTGCACCTATAACATGTTCCCATTTTCCCTGGTCACTTTGGGGAGCCAAAATTTTCCAATTAAAACCATTTGTCAAGTCTATTCTCGCATTTAACCAGGAAGTACTTTTGTGCAATGAGTATCCGATGGGTATTTTTTCTCATTTTATAGAGGTCCTTTATATTCTTAGTACAGCATCAAATTAGAACAAATAATCAAGATTTTCACTCACACAATTCTAAAGTTTTCTTATGAAAAAGAAAAATGAAATTGGTTTGACTTTACTGGTTGTAAAATTTGCATATATTCCATGACTCATTTCTGGGGTAGGTAAAGGTAGACTGCTTGAAAAAAATTACTGTAATACATAACACAGATATTTAGCTCAGCTTCTACTGTGATTTTCTATGCTAATTAAGCTTTTTTACTTTCCTTTTTTTTTGTGCATAAGATGAGTATCTTATTTCTAAATAGGTGAAAGTTCTAGAAGTAATCCATTTGTTGATGTATTTTACTTATATTGAGAAATTTATGCACTAAACAGACTTCTGATACAACATACAATCTTTTTCCTATAAAGAAAAGGCCTTTGGTCTTTGGTCACTGGGAAGTGTACACTGCCACTTTCTGAACTGAATGCAAGGAAAACTCCTTCTTTGAAACAGGTTCTGGCTTTGGTCACAGTTGCACCTTTTGATCCATCCGTCAATCAGTGGTAAGGTAACCACAATTCACACAGAAGCATCACATCAGTTTTGCAAAATCAGACTGGATAAAACAACATTATGAAGGACAGAGTGTATCAATTTTCTTTCTTAAAAAAAGTTCATAGATATTACAAAAGTTTCCTCTTTATTCCTTATTTCTAGTCCTCATTTTGGTAGTTATAAATTAAGGCAAAATGCAACCACATAGATTAGATTAACAACCTAATTACACTATCCAGAAATAAGATGCTTTTTGCAATATATAAGGTTAAATCAAATGTAGTGATTGAAATAACAACTTCTTAGTCTATGAATTAGTCTGCAAATACACTCCTGACTACTATACTGGGAATATTAATCACAAAACACAAACACTCATTAAAAAAATAAAGATTTGGGAATTTATTATGACTACTTTGTTAATAATCGAATTATATATTACTAATCAATTTAAGGTTACTTAAAATAATAAGAAAAATAATGCATACTACCATAAAGTATTTTTGCCCTGAATCTGTAATTTATAAGGTTTACTTATTTCAAAATGTAACTGTCTGCAAAGAAAGCCTGTGGATGAAACATGAACAAAATAGATGACAACATTCAAATCTCCTCTGTGGTCTTCGCTTCCATGAATGGAGAGCTCATTTCACTAAAAAAAAGCCTACCTTACCTTGCCTGGAGTGAAAGCATACAAGTAATCATTCTGATCTTTTGTTCTGCTGTGTGAAAATCATGAGAATGCTATATGTATTCAAAGGAATTATTTACTACAGTTTCATTATCACTATGCACAGCCAAAACTTTAGTAATATGAAGTCTCTTTATGGAGACAGCTAAGATAAAGCATGCTGTAATTTTAGCAAAATTTATTCTCAGGAAAAAGAAAAGTAAAGCAATGCTTATCATCATAACTTCTCACAATTAATGAAACCTGTCTGGAATCAAATTTCGTTTTGTGAGCTATCGCTCTTAAATGCTCAGAAAATACGTTTTGGCTCTCAAGGGTCCTTTCGAAAGAGTCAAAGTATGAATTTAGTCAGGCCTTTCAAAGTTTTCAGATCAAGGTTCTCCATGTTGGTATTTCCTGTCTAGGGGTTGTGGTGCAAAGGATTTGATAAAGGAGTTTCATTTTAGGCCAATTTCCAAATATTGGTACTTGGGAGAAGACATACTTCCAGTCTAGACTACAGAGGAATGTAGTAAGAGCCAAGACAAAAGCAGAGCACCTACTTTTTCCCTTACAATCCAGGAAACATAAATCAAGAAAACTTCATCATTTTAGCCATACCATTTGAGTCATTGTTTTATGCATTGCTTTACCAGAAATGCACATATTCCCTTTACCCACCTCATGGAAAAGAAGTAAATTCTAGTATGCTGTAGCAAACAATATCAGTGCTGTTATAGATATAATCCTAAGCATTGCTATTTTCAAGCTACATTTATGATACCAGAATACTAAAAAGGTCAATGAACACTGGACAACTGCACATAAAAATCAGGAAAAATCCTGAAAGTGTAGAAAGATAAATAACTAGTACATATCACTGTTCAAAGTACCTGCTGCCTGAGAATCACAGAATCCCAGAATGGTTAAGGTTGGAAGGTACCTCCATAGGTCATCTAGTCTAACCCCCCTGCACAAGAAAGGACACCCAGAGCACATGGCACAGGGTGGCATCCAGGTGGGTTTTGAAGATCTCCGGAGAACGAGACTTCACAACCTCTCTGGGCAGCCTGTTCCAGGGCTGTGTCACTCTCACAGTAAAGTTCTTCCTCATATGGAGATGGAACTTCCTATGTTTCAACTTACACCCATTACCCCTTGTCCTGTCACCGGCCACCACAGAGAAGAGCCTGGCCCCATCCTCCCTACAATCACCCCTCAGGTACTTGAACATGTTGATCAAATCTCATCTCAGCCTGCTCTTTTGCAGACTCAACAGGCCCAGCTCGCTTAGTCTTTCCTTATACAATAGATGCTCTAGTCCCTTAATCATCTTCGTGGCTCTATGCTGCAACCTCTCTAGAAGCTCAATGTCCTTGTCATACCAAGAATACTAAGGTTGTCTATAAATATTAACTTAGTCTCCAACCATCAAAGGATTTGACTAGAGACTTTTTTTGAAGCAAACAAGACAGAATGATTTTTCCAAGTTTTGACAAGGCAAAAAAAATGACCCATGAAAGGCCAGCACTTTATACTTATATCACACACCTTAGGGGGTTATTAGAAAATTAACTGGAGACAGCACACGACCCACTTCATGGTGCATGAAAATGGAGTCATGTCTGGGTATGGACTTCCAGATAATTTAGATGTACTTGAGCTCAAGTGAGAAAAAAATAGAAAAAAAAAAACATTATTTCTATGTTCTCCTGTGCATAACTCCTCACATGACACCCATGTCAGTATTTGGTTTTTCTCACTCACTCAGATTTTTGTTTTCTTGCTTTATCTTGAATTTTTGACACATAAAGATGAATGATATTTGAATATTTTGAGTAGACCATAATTTCAGAATTTATTTTTAGCTTAGAATAGGGAAAGGAATAATTTTCCAAAAATCTTTCATTCTTATTCATAGATTGCCACTAAACTACAGGCTTGCTTTAGCAAAGTCACAACTTCTTCTCTGAACAGCCACATTTCATATTTTTCATATTTCTGAACAGGTATATCATATTAATAAGTGGGTCCAGCTGATGTCAAATCCCAGAGTGTTAGGCACTGTATTCATGAGAAGACAGTCCAACTCCTGTCACACGTTAGATGGACAAGACATACAGGGATCAAAAGTGGAAATGGAGCAGGGAAGTAAAGTGACTTGCACAGGACCTCACGGTGCCAAATTCAATGCAAAACAGACAACATGACAGCTCAGGAATTGTGCTTCATAATTTTCACAGCACATGTTTGGGTTTACAGTTTTCTTGTCTCATTTCTAGAGGCCAGTTCCTAAAATGTGTGGAAAACTTTCTGTGGGTTGAGGTCATTCAGCACCTTGCAAAACTGACCCTGATTTTCAGAGGTGCTGAGCACACACAGCTCCTATCGAGTACACTAAGGGTTCACAGTACCTGTGAAAATCAATTCATGTCTAATGGCCTTTTCACCTGTCAGAAATAATTGCTGTTTCACAGGAGCATGCTAATTCAGCCACCGTTTTGTTTTAAAAGGAGACTATTTATTTTTATCCTCCTTGCAAAATGATCTGCTAGGGAGAGATATCAGGAGCAAATTGTGTCCCAAAAGGAAAATAGATTTTATATGAAACACTCATTCTGTGATTGTCAGTCATAAAAAATACAGGTTTTCAGAGTTCTTTGCCTTGCAGAAAATCTGTTTAACTAATCTCATCATACAAAAAAATTCTCTCTCATCTAAAGTCACAGAGTTAGCTAAGCATTCTTGCTAGGGTATAGCTTTTATAGCTCAGGAAAAGTCCTTAATACCAGTAGGAGCAAACTAACATGCAATGGAGGGTGTCCTTTATATAGCTGGAACTGTGCCCAGGAGTCAGAGTGCTTTTTCTCTGAAAGATATTATCTTCAGACTTTCTACTGATGCCTTCCTGACTTTAATGTTCCCAAGGATAGCACCTTAATGTAGTTTTCCACTGCTGTAAGACAGGTTTGGAAATTAAAGCAAAGCTTTTAAATGAGTAAAATGTGTACAATCAAAAGGATATGACAGCAGGGCCAAATCCTAAAGTGCAAATCTTTTCAACGGAAATTAAAATCCACATTAGGAAATAGTAAGCTGCGTGCTTTGGCTGTAGCAGTTGATAAAACAGCTGTATTGGGAGAGCATAATGTGTACAAACTGA
>NW_010579278.1:0-84956 GCF_000705375.1 Tinamus guttatus | reverse complement strand
TCCATGGGTAGAAGCCAGTCTTTTCAAGTGCAGCATCAAGGGGACATTTGTCTTGTCAGTAGATCAGGGCTTCAATTCTCTTATTTACTAAAACTATATTTCAAGGACATAGTGAAATTTCACTTAAAGAATTTGACAAAGGTGGAGTGTGATGAACACTTGGCTTTTATTTAAAGCTTTTTGTCCAATATATCTTCATCTCTATTCATATATATATATTTATATGTATCTGAGAACAGTCTGAGTGATTATGACAAACTATGCAATGCAAAAACTAAATACAAAAGGTACATGTTTTTTTGATGCATGGAAAATATTTCCATATGGACCTGCTTAATCTGAATCCCTGGGTAAATGCCATTGGTATTCAGATTAAAAAAAGCTAGAATGGTAAATCAATAGTGTGCATATATCATAAGATTTATTATCCCCTAATGACTCCTGGCTGTCCAGGGACATATTATGGCTCAATCCTATTTTCAGGGAAGTCAGTGACTAAATGGTATCAAGAACCAGAGCTCCCTCCCTCATGCAGGTGTTGGAGATTGAAATTAAAAAATACTACTCTTTGTACCCAAAAGGTTAGATTCTCCAGAGCAATAGAGATGCATCCCAGGGAAAACAGCTGGGGGCTACCGAAAGGAACGCTGCAAGGGAAAGTAGAACTCAGCCTCAGGTGTTAATGAAATAATTTTTTTCTTCAAGACTGTGCTGACACTGCGCATAACTGGCATTCTACATAAGATTTTTTTCTAATGTGGAGATCTTGGATGTTTCTGGAGAAAGCATATATTTCCCTTTTAATTTTTTATTTTGACAGAAGTAACAAAAGATTTCTTAATCCACACAGTCCATCCATTCCTTCACGGCACTTACCAGATATGCAAATAATGCTTGACAATCTAGCCATGTGTTTAAAATGAGTTGTAAATGGGTATTTCCCAAGGCTAATCTTGATTTTTTTTTAATTTATGACCTGTTTGCGTAATCTCAGCCTACACTGAATTGCAGTGTGCAGCTTTCTTCTCCCCACCTTATCACTATAGCTCTTATTTTGTCTCCCTCTGGAAAAAGAAAACTATGCAGTATTATGCAATCAATCTGTCCTTTCTGGCTAGTGTTCTTCAGCTCCCACTACTCTGGGGCCCCTGCTTGAAACTGAATCAAGAGATTACCTATTTCACTGCTTTTCTGTTTGCATGCTATTCTCATTGAAAATATTCATTTGTTCAGAAATTACTGGCTGAAAATGACATTGACTAAGAAATTCTGTACTATGGATCAAACTGCATGTCAAAAATAGATATCATTTGAACTCCCGATTAAAACTGATGCACTGATGGAT
The DNA here is from genome assembly GCF_000705375.1 of Tinamus guttatus. Next base: position 83,611 of record NW_010579278.1, on the reverse strand, counting down.
AGGGTAAAAATTAATATGTTCAGAATTTTCTCTTTCACAGATGCATGCACTTCATTGTCATTTTTACTGCCATGCTTATATCATCAACCATATGTATCTCTTCAGTACATATTGTGACCAACATATAGCGATGTGCATTTTTTTGGTCATAAAAACCTTTTTCCCTGTGTCCTTAACTTTCTTTGGAATTTGACACTTAGATATACAGAGAATAAACTAGCAACACTGGCAGAAAGCTATGAGGAAACAGACAAATGTTTGGAAATGATAACAAATATATGTCCCGCACACTTTAAATTTTCTTCTAAATACTTTCATTTGGCATTGTTAACTCAATGTTATTTCTCTGCTGCCATTCTTCAGTTTATCTACTATCTGTTTTGGGGCCTTAAAGGTATGTCTGTTCGTGTGATATGATAAAGACTTTGCAATAAGGCTAAATATTTCTTCACAATATAACTTAGTTCATACTTAGTTCATGTTACTGTGGAGTCTAGGTGAGATAACAACACTACAATATTCTTCGAATCTTCAATCAATGATGAAGTAGTAGATTAGGATGGAAAAAGAAATTAAATATCCACAATACTTATGTCTTATGTCCTCTGATATTCTGCCTTAATCAAAGGCAAGCACTTCTCCCATGATCTCTGATCTCTATCTAAGCATTTCAACACAACTTTAATAACTTCTTTTAAGTCAACTAATACTTCCTACCATTTTCTTACACCTCCCCAACATTTACTTGTATCTCTGTGCTAAACAAGATGAAGAGTATGAAGATTCTAAGACGCAGTGATCATGCAACAATCTAAATTTAAGGTCATTGAAAAGGCCATTTAGAAGAAACATTACAGACATTTGCTGGATGACGTGGAGCTGAGAGTGTCTCAGATCAGATCAGAATTTATTGCCCTTCATCTGTCAACAGAAGTGACAAACTATGCAGCTGGGGAACCTCTTGCCTTTCTCAACAAACAATATATCGGAAAGGACAGTTGTATGGTCATTCATCTTTAGTACAGCATTTCAACTTAATATAATTGTAATTAATTTTGTAACTTTGAAAACAACATTTTAGAAAATTTATTTCAGACTTAAAAAATATTTCATGTTTACTAGTTTCAAGTTTCACTGCCTTTTTGACTAATGATATAAAAAGAGATATTGCCATTCCAAAGTCTTTAACTCAGTGCCTGGGTCTTCTTATTTTGATAGTCCAAGCATTGACTTTACATGAATTAAAATTTGCATATAAACTATTTCCATATTGATATATTTATTGAAGGCTGTATTGAGGTATTAAATTTGTCCTCCAAAAACAGCTATTTAATACTTCAGTAAAATTATTTGAGTTGGAATATTAATACTAAAAGAGATTTGGATTTTAAGGAAGTTCATTTATTTTAGAGTTTAATGAAAACTCATTTGCCTCATCCAAAAAAAAAAAAAAGAAAAAAATGTTGAGACTGGATTACAGAAGTACCGCCATCGAAAGTAAATATCTGCAGATTTGGAATTAAAAACGTCCACAAAAAATGTCCTACCAAACTTTTTTTTTTTTTTTTTAAAAGGGGGGGGGATGTAAATTAAAGCTGTCAGTAGAAAAGCTTTTAGGCAATCACCTCAAATTCCTGTTGACTGCCAGGGGCATTAAGGTGTGTTGGTTTTGTTTAAACGGTGCCTAGGAATGCAATCTATCCAGGAGATGTTACTTGAGAAGAGGCCTTTTCTGCAAGGCTCTGCAAGTGCACAGTGTTCGGTGAAGCTCAGCTCAGCACAAAGGGAGAGAGCAGCAGGCTCAGGAGAGCTTACAGTCACTTCCTCTGACTGTCTGGAAAGTCTAACGCGGACACGCGGAGCAGGAGCTGGAAGGAAAGGAACTTTGTTGATGACGCTGCTAATCTGTTTCAGGACAAGGGCATTTCATTGCTCTTCACCTTTCCAGTTTGAGTTCTATCCCCTACGTGGAATGAATGTACTTTCCTGCGCTCAAAAGTACATCTGCAGCATCACCTAATAGCTAATGGATTTTTATAGCACTGCATTGTCCTCCAGCAGTGAACTCCCCACAAAGAAGGCACAAGTTCCAGTCTCATTCCTGAAGGCAACTACTGACTTTATTTAGACTACTCTTAGCCACAGAGACCTACACAGGACAGAACAACCCAAACGTTTTTCACAGGCTCCAATACATCTCAGCTGAGCTCCCTGGAGACGTGCACAAATTACCTAACTGTAACTATATGGATGTACACAGTCAAAGCACTCACTACCTCCGTGGGGGTGCTATAAATGCCACAGGATCAAATCAAATCAAAATAATAAATGAAGCTCTGTAAGGACAAAACCTTTTATCCAAGCTGTTCACAAATTTTCAATAGGTACTTCATAGAAAAACAGAAGAGCGATCCTGTGCTTAAAAGGGCATGTGTCATTTATCTGAGTGCTGAAATAACCAACATATGTAATGGTTTCACACAAGAAACATAGCAGCAAACACAATGCAACACTCTATTCTGGAGTTCTAAGCTTCTATTCTAAACTTTTCTGTAGAAATATGCAAAATCTATTGATACAGCAGTGTTTATTTCCTTAAAAGAAGTTCAGGCTTTGTCAGTGACTGAAAATCTACAAAGGTAAAACTGATATAACTAGTGATTATCTGTCCTCAGGTGTTACTTACAAGGACTGTACCCATTCTTAACACTTTCTGCCTAAGCCTGCGTTTAAAGTCACATACATAATTCTTTTTTATCTTTTTTGATGATGCTTAAAAATCAAATGGTTGAAAGATAAGGACTGAAATAAAATGAAGGCTGCAATTTCTTATTGTCAGAATTATTTGGGAACATTTTTCTTATTACTTGTAGAAAGGACTTGTTAGGATTTTTAGTTTCTATGTGGTCACCTACTTACATAATTTTGATTACAAATTTAATTGTGGTAATTGCATACAGATTTTGATGGACATAATTATAAGAATTTGACCTTAGACACGTACCTAACCTTTCCCAAACTGGCAGATTTTGCAGAATTTGATAGGAAATATTTTTCATTCCATATTTCTTGAGATGTTTTGCACACTCCTACTCTCAGTCTTGAAATATCATATGAATAGCCTTTCCTGAGGATATTTAAACTTTCACTGTAATTATAAACTAGAAAATACAGCAATTTTCCTGTAACAAGGAACCTGTCACCTACAAAGAACCCATAAAAATTCTCAAATTCTTCTAGAAAAGAAATCAGTATATGGATTATAGAAGTATAAAGGCATTATAGAGTGAAGAAAGAGTGGCCATGTGTTTAATATACATACAGAAAATCACATGCTGTCCCTTAGAGAAAGGTTAATGAAAGTAACAATACACGACAAGTCATTCTCATAGATATATAGTTAACTTTCTATTTCTCAATAGCCTCCTCCCTAGTTTTAAATGTGAAGAGAGTTTTAATATTTTCACATATTTTGCAATGATTCCATGAATACATAATTCAAATCCAGTGTAAAAATAAAGAGCTTTGGCTTGAAAACAAAAGGACAGAGTTCCTGCCTGACATTTGCATCATAAATTCAGCAAGGAATCGGAGCACACCAGCCCACTGAAAGCTAGAGAACTCTAATGATAAACAAGCACACTGGGAGGCACAGCATTATCACTAAATGGATTATTTATGCTAGTTCTCGAAACAAGGAAGTGAGGTGAATAATCCTCTTCAAATCTCAAGGTTGCTGATCAAATAAAAATTTCCAAGTACAATAAAAATTTGGCTCCTAGAAATATATTGGAGCTCCTTGAGGTTTTCTTCCCCCAATTCAGGAAACAAAAAATTGTTCCACAGCTGCAAAGAATCAATTTTTTGGTACTCTTGATTTAGGATTTAAGTTCCCAGTGGGACTGCTTAAGCTTTCCATTCCCTTCAGCTCTCTGTGGGAGGCACCCATGGTTCTGAGGGGGAAAAAAAAAACCTTCCTGAGGCCAGGCCAAGTCTGGAGCTAGACAGCATGGCCAGGTGCTGAAGCCAAATGCATGAACTTCCATGGCACAGGGGTCTTCCAGACTTAAAACTGGTGGGGGGGTGGGTGGAAGATTTTACAGAAATTTCATCCAAAAATTCCTGCTCTTCCTCTTTGTGTCAGACTTGGCAAGAATTTCTGTCAGGTACACAAGAGGAAGCAAGTTTTTCACTTAGAATATAGTTATGCATAACCGTGAAGAATGAGGCCAGTCGCAAACCTCATAGGCTTGTGCGGGATTAAAAGGTGAAATTAACACCACACGTATGGGCCATGATCCAAAGCCCAATGGAGTCAGTGGGCAACTTTCCATCAAGATCAATGGGCTCTGGATTACACCCATAAAGCCTGAGTAACGAGGAGTTATATGGATTAAATGCACAGGTTAAACTAGCAAATACAGTACTTCTGTGCCAATGGGATTCTGGATCTCTTTGGCTTTCCATAGACTTAGTGGTAAACAGCATAAAGAGAACAGAAAGTCCCTTGGAAAGTTATTGCATGCAGTCAGACCCCTGGGCTCTCACAGGGTCATGGACTCCAGGAATATGAATTTGGCTTGCAAGTTCCTTGGAGTAAGGCAATGTGTCACATGCATCACCGGTGCTTCAGGAAGTATGACAGGATCCATCTCCTTCCTCTTGTCAGGTATTTGCATCTGTTATGCTTTGCTTGGAAGAGTGCAGTTATACCCATTTTTACATGTCTATATTTGGCCATAGTAGACACAGAGAAGGCACTGTTGGACATTTTGAAGACCTAAGGCAACTACTAAAAGTCACACAGAACTTACTTATGCCCAGACTGTTTTCCTCAGTCATATATCTTGTAAAAGGTACACAGTGAAATGTGCTAATCTATGCAAGAAAGATTGCTGCTTCTTTACATTAAAATGAGTTTCTTTCACCACGTTTATATACATAATACACACACGTATGTGTGTATTTATATATACACACATTCACACTATTTTTCTACATATTTGCTTATCTCTGGCAGTTGTAAGAGATATTAGATAGTGGCCAAAACATTGATGATGTTCTTTCTCACTGTGTCCCATGATTTGGCCCAGACATGAGACGAAAATAGATATTATGATGTCTGTGAACTGTGAGCTTATCTTCAATAGGAAAAGATATTTGAGTCAGCAAAATCATCACCAAGAATAGTGATAAGGTATTCAAAGTGTTCAGATTTATAAAAGCAATGAACTCTGCTTGAAGTGGAGGAAAAGTGCCCAAAAGAGGAAGCTGGGTACTCCTCCTTACACAGATGCAAAGTATTGCCTCTCAGTTATTCCCATCAAAGCTACAAACACTTGGCAGGAATCATCACTTTGCAAGAAGTAGATGATTGGCTCTTTTTCTGCAGGAGACCAGTAATCCCTTGCAGCCTCACAGGGAAGCAGAAATCTGTTCATTTTGAAGAGTCAAAGAAGCTTCTTTTATTGTTCACCATTGACCACTGGTGCTGAGTCATTTTTCCTTTTCTCCTTCACTCCATACCACGCTGATTCACTTAAATACTTAACAAAGGTTTTAAACAATAGGCTCATAGGCTAGAAAATATCAATAAGGTCAATAATATCATATCTATCAACTAGATAAGATTTAATTAAGAGTCTTAATTTGTTAATACTTGTTGTATAATGTGTAACACCAGATACCAGCACAATATAGTCCATTGAAGGTTATTGAAGAAAAGGGTGACTGAACTGCAAATTATCACAGAAACCATAGAGTTTAGAGTTATCATCTAAAATTAGGACTATTTCTAAAAGAGTGCTTTGTATATAAATTACCTCATGACATTTGTGTGTGTTTTCTTCATCCCAGACACAAAGCTGTAATAAAGAAAAAAAGACATGAATACATTAAAATAACACAAGGAGATATGTGACAGAACTTGTCTATTAAAACTGCTTTTCTGCTTTAAAGAATAAAAAATCTGTAAGTACATCTATTATTTTAAATATCAATAGCTTTATGCAAAATTAAATCTTCCAACTACACAAAGAATGACACTAAGAGCAAAATAACACAAAACCATGATATAAAAAGAACTGGTCAAAACCCCATAACTCTATAGACAGCAAATTAAATATGTCATGCTGAAGTAGACAAAATAGTTTGCATTTCTGAATCAGGACAGAACTATTAAAATCTTATTGTCACCAAGTATTGAAACAGCATCCGGAAATACAGCACCACATATTCTATGGAGAATTTTATGAGCATTCCTGTAACAAAAAATCTCAACATAAATTAATTGAGAGAGAATTTAGGTATAACACTGAACTGCTTAGTTTCCCTAGTTTTGTCACAGGCAATGATCACTTGTAATCAGTACCGTGAAAAACCTGCAAAGAAAACCACTTGCAACATTGCTTTGCCTCCTTTCTACTGAGCCATGTGCTGTAGACCGTGTTCAGCATGGGAAAGTGTGGGAGAACGATTCTCAGCTCTGAGCTCAGGCACGACTGCTGAACTTGGCAGGAGCAGGGATCCAGCAGCAGCTGCTTCTCATGAAGGTCATGCGATCACTCCTGTGAGAGGCAAGGCAACCTGCTTCTTAGCTCCCACTGGGTTTGCGATGCAGCAGAATCCAAAAGATCCCCCCTGTTCACAAAGGATGTCTTGTATCCCTGAACTGGTAGGACTCTGCCCTCCTGCTGAGGCTGGAGCTCACCAGGAGCTACGATCTGGGTCCTCCCAGCAGGCAGCACCACCAAACTATTGAGCATTAGTATCTTGTTGGGACAGGCGCTGGGGCCAGTGCCAGTTTGCTCTATTTGAAATACTCACAGGACTCAGCAGAACAAATGTCCCTTAATGAATTTCCTGTAGGCAGGGCTGACTCTCACCCTGGGAGTTGTGTTTCCCCACTAAAACCTCATACACCTCACTAAAATCTTCCTCTGTTGTTCTCTCTTAACAGTAATATGCAGTAACAGTATACTAAAACAGAGGTCTAAAGGAAAAAAACAAGAAACAATATAGGTTATTCAAAGATAAACCAAAAAGATGAGAATTTTTAGCTTGTACACATTCAAAAACAGAAAAAAAAAAAGGACATTACTGAATGTAGCGAGTTTCCATAGCTATTTCCATTGTTTAAGCACATTACGGTTACTGCACCTCCATAGTAGCACTCAGCAAGGATTTCTTTGACTATTCCAAAGCTTGGAAAAACAGGTAAAAAAGTTATAGGATTCCTTACAAAATAATGGCTACTTTCTTTTTTAAAAAGTCTTTCTCCCTCTTTGAGCAATGGATATGTAGCCTCTTTTCAATTATAAACAAGGATTTCTACTTAGTTTGGAAAATAACAGTGAGAAGGTAGAAGTGTGTTTACTGTAATGTGTAGACTAGACATGAGGCCCAAGTGCTCCAGTCAGTTCAAAGCTTAGTTCTGTGTCAACTTGTTCCAGATTCCTCCCTGCTCTAATCCAGAACGGAGCTACAGGGTCAGGCCAATTTATTGTTTTATTATAACTATACTCACTGGTTTCAAAGTTTAGTATTCCGTAGACTTTTGCATTAAATTACCATTTTCTACAAGGTATTTCTATTCCTGAGAAACTGAAAATAAAAATAGCAGATGTCTCTGCTCAAGCATATTGCAATTGCTGTTCTGAAAGAATATAATTCACTTTTTTTATTTAAACAACCTCCGTGTATTCTCTAAGAAAAACAGACTTAAGCTATTTCTTCAAAAAATAAAAAGTATAATGCTTTGATGTGATGGATGCATTGAACATGTCAGGAAGAGTATTATCAAAAAGAGAAGTTTAAAGCCATTCCCTAGGGTATATATGTTTTGATGTCCTACTGTCCTTGTCACACTTGAAAGTATTCGGTCTATCTAGAAATTCATTTGACCCAGAAATAACAAATTGTTCAGAGTTAACAGAGAGGAAAAAAAAGCACACACGCAGAAAATGGACTATGATATGCTCAGTATTACACTGAACTCTCTGATTAAAGTAGATTAAAAAGAAATATTAACGAGTAATTAAAATGTCTCCCATTGGTCCCACACGTCTATGCACACACTTCTCTACTAAAAACCCAAAGAACTCCAGCTCCAGACATCTTGAATGGGTTTCTTTGGGTTTAACTACGTGTTCATTCATATAACAGAAGTTTCCTAGGTGACAATATACCTGAAGAACTTTGTCTGACTTTTAATGGAAGGGAAAAGAGAGCAGAATCAATCCATCCTTCTATATTAAAATACAGGTATTAACACTTGACTCATAGTGATTAGAAAAAGGCTGCATCTAATGTGATAAGGGTATCATCACATACCAAAATCCTTAATATTATTTAATATTATTTAACTGATATCAGAATGACAGTAAAATTTTATATTTGAAATCAAAAGCGAAAAAAAAAAAGGTCTGATTTTAAATTATCCTTAAGCTTTTGAAAATCCAAACTTTTCAGAGACAAAGAAGCTCTGAATTTCTTTGCTCAAATTCAGAGAATTTTTTGAAAAATCAAGCTACTTATTGGCAAACATCACTGTGACTATGAGGACAGCTTCTGTGCTCTAATTGGGAGTGAGAAGAGAAATTTTGCCATGTGTTTCTGGAAGATCTGATTCAGCACTCTTTAGAGTTAGAAAGGCTTCCATACATTTTAACATCAATCAGATCACAGCTTCTCTTTCTGAACACCTATTCTGTCAAAAAGGTCTTTAGGAATGAGAGAACATGAGTAGTAGAGCAAGGTGTAGTGAAACATAGTGACTAGAGAGTAAAAACAATGGCGGGTGGGTCCACAGCAGGGAAATAGCAGTAAACTTTCAAAAAGCTTTTGTCTATCCAACAGTAAACAACATTTCTAGTAAAACAACAGCTGGACAAGGTTAAGAAATATTACCAGTCCCAAGACCTTAGAGTTGTTTTCTTAAAACAGCAGAACAGAAAAAGGAGAGCCTGCTTGCCTTATGGGCTTTAACAGACTCTCGTATGTCGTGTTTTGCCAAAATGATGGTACAAATGAAGATGACTTAGGGCTGAAGTAAATCATAGAGATGCCCCTGATTCTGATACATCGCATGTCTAAGGAATGATGAATTACAGCCCTTTGGAAAGGTCCACTGTAATGAAAAGAGTGACCTTGAATGCTAGTGATGACAGTCCACCCGGGAGTGACCGCACCGATCCAACAGTGAGAGCCAGGCTGTTGTAACCTTATCTTGAAATTCATGGGTTGCTGCTGGAAAGAATTTGTGAGAGACAGAGCTGAGCACTTTAGAGCAGTTTGAAAGCTATCCTCTGGCTGCTGAGTTCCCTGAGCACTTACACACTCTCACATGCTAAAACACAGGTTTAGAGAAATGCAACCCGACCATTGTAAACAGGTCCTGTTTTTGAACGCACTGTATAAGTGCATATACATGGGAAATTCCACAAGACCAACACAAGCATGTTCTAATTTGAACAAAATCCCCACTAACACCTTGAACAGATAGTTTCTCACACTGTAAATAGTTTACCATATAGAGCAGTCCTATATTATGAACAGATTTATTAGCATATGTATAAAACAAGAATTCGCATGAAAATATTTATTTTAACTGTAATGAAGCTTACCTTATTAAAGTAATTAATTCTTTTTATCACTTTCATTTTAAGTAAAAATAACAGCTAAGGAACAACTTGAACGTGAGTTGCATAGTTAAGAACTTGAGAGGTATTGTAATATAACAGCATATTACAGACTTGTCTAATGATAAAATGTTCTGACATAATATAAAATGCAAATTGTGCGTTATTGCCTTAAATTGTTCCAGTTCATTTACCTTGCTATGAGCATTCATTACAGCTAATTATTGTAACAGATTTTTATTATTCATAATTACTTTTTCATATTGTAATGATCATAAATTTTGAAAATTCTGGTCATCATCTGTCACCATTCATGCTTGTTAGATCTTTCTTTATACAGAGCATTTTGAATACTCATTATCATTAATATGTTTGTAGGTTGTTATTATTCAAATCTAGAGGGATATTTTAAGGGAAATGCAATATTATTTCTTAAACGCAACCTTTTAGACCGAATGACAAACTGATGCTTAATTTCAAAAAATCAGATGAAATGTCTCCAATTAGATGTACAGCTTGCTCCCTGTCTGACTCATAAATGCACCTACAGTTAGAAAAAAATCATTTCAGTTATCCATATATCATCCAGACAGCAATGCATTGTAAAGTCCAATTTATAAAATGAAAAGTTTGAATACAAAGCATTCCTTCTCACCAGAAATGGGGAACAGAAACAGAAAAAGAAAGAAACTAATGCTGTTGTAAGTTATGAAACGCTTGCAGAACCAAGTGTCACTCAATAACTTAAGATCATCAATCTGGTCCCATTTCAGAAGGTGAAGCTGTAAGTGTCAGACAGCTGTTTCATCAGCTAGAATAGTCGCAGAGGTTTAATTTTGATACTGCAGTTTTTCTGCAGTTGCATTTGTTTTGCTTCTTTTGAATAAGAAAATACACAAAGTCAGTATTTCATAATCCCAGATTTATACAACAACTCCACATTTATACTCCATAACTCCAATTTGTACTTCTAGGAGTGCAGTAACAACAACACAAAGTGCAGTTATAATGGTGCTATGCATGATCATGAGAGGAAAGCATAAACTATATGTCAGAGACTGGGGGCTTATTAATATTTCCCAAGTCTTTGAGAAAGTTACTATGGATTGAAGCACACTAGATGTGCTTATTATTCACAGTGCAGATTAAATGAAAGCAGTTGCAAATTTCTCTTTCATCCACAGTGTATATAAAGTATGATACCAATACAGTACACAGTTATGGTAAATCTTTGCAAATCATTTGGTCAAACACAGTTTGGCAGCTTTATACATATATATATGTAGGCACCCATGTATTGATAAAACTATTGTACCTCTAACACAAAAAGCAGAAGATAAGGAGGTTACCAGTCATGGTTGACTAAATAAAGCCTTCAACAGAACTTGACATTCGATGATCCAACTTGAAAGGTTATGGAACACATTCCAGGCTGATTAAATGGGTCAGAGCTTTTCCTATGGACCATAGCCAGCAGGTTAAAGTCAATTGTGTCCCCTCCAATTGGCAAGCGATTAATGGAGATGTCTCCCCAGGGCACTAAATTGGGATCTTTACTTTTTCTACTGATGATTAATGGCCTGGCATTATACAATTCAGCAATAAAGAATAAGCACATGAGGTTTCTCTAATACAGTCTTTTCCAAATCACTGCATTAGGGACTTCCAACTTCCAAGAAAAAGATAATGTAAAATAAACAGTTGGGCATTATTTCAGAAGTTACTAGCCAGTAAGAACTGCAACCCGTGTTCTTAGCTGAACTACATAAACACACTTATTCAACTTATCCCATTAATAAGATTCTACTTATGGAATTAATTTATGTGATTTACACAGTACTGTTGTAACTAGTATTTAGACTTTTTCTTCCTATTTCTAGCAGAAATAGATGGGAACAGTGTGCAAATACAATTAGGAAAAAGTGAAAATATTCCTATAAAATTAATTTCTACAGACATAAAACACATAGTAAAAATCTCAAGACAAATTGTTACCAGAAAAATATCCTGCAATGTCTTTAAGTAGGAGCTTCACAACTTAAAAACAATACAGACATCAGCACCATATTTTTGAAAATTCATGAAAATTCATAATCCATTATTTGGTCACATTTCAGATGATGAAGCAACAGATAATTAGATCTTTCACTGCAGGTGAGCAAAGAGAATAGGAGAGTCTGATTACACACAGCAAATAGAAAGTATCAGCAGAGATTTGGATTAAAGTCAAATATTAAACAAAAGAAAGCAGAAGAATCATATTTATGCAGTTATGCAAAATGGGTTTGTTAAGCCAGTTAATCATTAACTTTGTCCATAGCTAAATTCACCTTCATTTGATTGAAGCAACTAAAATGTACCTTTACTTCCTTATGTTCCCTTCAAATTTCTAGATAGCTTTCAAACTCATATTCTCTTTTCTTTTTTTTTTTTCTAAAAAGTAGAATGTGAATGCAATAATTCAGATAAAGCAAGACATCTTGAGAAAACCTTCAGACAAAATCAGTCTGAACTTTTATGGCTGTTCAAAAGATTTTAAAATTTCAGTTTCGACAGAGAGGAAAAAATGAGCTAATGGCCATAAAGTAATGTCCCCGCTTTTCTGAACAGACCAAAATTAAATCACTCCAGGTAGTTTGTGGGAAAGCTCATCTGAAAAAAAGAAAAGGGAAAAAAAAAAGAAAAGAAAAAGGTATGGAAAATCAAGTAGTGGAAAGATATGGAGTCTCATTTTGTACAGGGACAGAGCTTGATAGTTCAAATGGAAATATTTAGGGATGTGTGTGTGTGTGTATATGTGCATGTGTACCTGCATTTCTAGAGAATTCTAGAAAATTGTCATTTTCTAACAGACTACCAATATGTCTGATATAATCAGTAAACAAACCTGATCTTTGCTGACATTTGGTCATTGGAGTTGACAATGAACAACAAAACTAACACAGTCATCCAAAAAGACAGGCAGAAAGACTCAAGCAATTGTGTACTATTTTATTAGATGTCTATCATTAATGTGACATAGGGAATGAAAGCTAGGAATCAAATTCTTAGGTGAGGATAATATCATTACAAAACTTTATGCATAATGTTTACTCTTAATGTTAAACCACCATCCTAATCATAGATTTGAGTCTGAAATTCTGCTGTTACATTTGTTAAAAGCTTGAAACCACTGAAATTTGCCTGTGTCAATAAAGTAAGATGCTGAGGTTACCACTCAGTCTGTGTGCAGTGCGTATGTATTTAAATGAACGAACTCAGCCACACTAGTTTATAAAACCTTTTTTGAGATACTTCAGGGATGCATTATTCTTAATTTGTTCCTCTTCCCTGCAAACCAATACACCTCCAGGTTCACCTGTGCTGATTTGCCACTTAACAAGCTTTCAAATGTCATCTTAAGCACTAAACACAAACAAAACAGCCTATTATTGTAATTAAGTTAAAATTGGAGCAATTGCTCTGAACCTGTACTCGACCTGAAATTTGCTGCTTCTGCTGTAGCTATGAAGTACTTCTGTGCATAATTCTACCAAGTGTTCCAACAGAAAACATTTTTTTCCTCACTATAATCTTTCGTTGGGTAAAAGAAAAAAAAAAGAAAAAAGAAAGAAAAAAGAAACTGCATAGAGTTTTATGTGTTAGGAGATAGATGAAAATGATCAATACAACCATTACATATTCTCAGACTGTCTCTCCCTCCTCAGCTTTGGCTAACAGAGATGGACTGTTCAGGCACTGCTCCATCCACTGACCTCTCATTGATTATTTAGAGTCATATTTGACCGATGAGAAATTGTCTCAGTCATTGCTTAGCTTGATTTAGATTTCTATCATCATGTCCCTTTTAATTTTCATCACTGTTACCTTACTACAGTCCCAGGCACAGGAACAGTAACCAAACCCAGGACTCAAAATGAGTGGCGTACTATGTCAACACAGAATATAGAACTGCTTAGCAATGAATCTAAATGACTATGTGTTTGTAAAGGGTAGCAAGATGCGTAACCCACAGAGAATGCATACAATATAACTCTAGTTCTGCCTACAGCAAAATGTCAGTTACTCTAATTGTGGCACATCCCAGCAAGTATTGAAGATGAGATGATAAATACAGATCAGCTTGACATCAGCTGTCACAATAAAAACAAATGAACTTACAGTGATGAAAATGGTGGAGAATTCCAATAGCATAGAGATGAAGTGGAAGGATATAAGAGAGTCAGATTGTGCCTATTTATTTTAATTGATGATTAGATGGAGCAACCATATTTAAAGAAGGGTATATAATACAGCCTACAACCCCCACAATATTTGTCTATCTAGGCTAGAAACATGTCTCTGAAAACAGAACAAACATACAGTGACATTTCTCCAGCAAAAACTCATCATTTCTGTCAGAGAGATAAGCTGTATGTCATACAATTAAAGGTGTAGTATAGGAAGTCTGAGTTTCTAGCCTTTTGATTTGAATCTGGCCTCAAAATGTTTGGCATCATTTATAGAGCCCCAATTCTTGGAATCCGAGGCTGTGGTTTTGGAGGGCAATATTGACTTCTCCCATGTTACCCACTCCATGCACCATATTCATTCAATTCTTCCAGTTGAACCATTTCTATGCCTCTGCTGAGATGAAAACTGGGTAACTGCTCTGGTACTTTACTGCAAGGAAAAGAAGGGGGAGGAAGAGAGAGTTTCTGAAGCCAAATCAGTTCCCTGCATATTGACAGTGCGGCTGCAGAGACATTTATGCCAGCACAGCTAAGACCCATTCACCACAGTATGATGAAGAAGCAATTGAGAATGTTTTTACCTCTTATGATTGTTGACAAAACCTTGACAATGGGGGGAAAAAGGCTAAAGTTTGTTATTTTTAAATCTTTCCATCATAGAAAAGGAGATGCCAGCTAATTGGCAGAACAGGAGCTGTTGCAGGAACTGGAAGCACCAGTGAAGGAGGCGCTTTCAAAAGCAAAGGGAATCTTTAAAAGAAAAGCTGCTGAAGTAATTCCCTCACTAAAATTTGCAATGAACACTTGTAACTGTGGACTCTTCTCATAGTAGCTGGTCTGGAACCACTTTCCTTATTTTTTCTCAAACTTTTCAGACCATCCTAAGCCTGTTCATTCCTCACAATTGTTGAATACTGCCTCAGTCATAAAACAGACACAAAGCGGTTATACTGCAACCCTCAAGCTGTGCCTGTTTTCAGTCTGTAGTTTTCAATTTTTGATACAATACATGAGTACCCTTTCCTACTGAGATACTTTCAGTGATAAATGCCTCCATTGTAGAGGGTGCTCTGGAGGGAACTGGTTCAGATAATGCAATGCTGAAAGGCCGGGGAACATTTTTCCTAATTGGACTCTTGAGTTTGGAAAATCTTTTTGTACTGGATGGAGGAAATACTTCAGACTGAATGTCAGGACAAGAGATGAAATATAAGAAAGGGAGACGGAAGGAATCCAAGATAGTGCCTATGACATTTTTGAATAAATGTTTTTTGATTGACTGCATTCAGTCTGTCTCCTCGCTGAGCTGAAATTCTCTTAAACAGCAATCCTGTCTCCTTCATTTGCAATGATTTTAGAAATATGCCTCTATCCATTATCTTTGGTGTTAAAATGACTGTAAGTATTCTTCAGTCTACAAATACTGATTCATATGAATTCCTGTAATTCTGTAGCTTTGTGCCACAGATCATTTTGACCCATTATACATAACATAACAAAAGGAGAACTGTAGAAGGTAGGAGGGTCTAAAGAGAATAATGAGACTCGATTAGCAAAGGATACAATTACAAAGGATACAAGTAGTTGGGTGAAAAAAAGAAAGGAAAGAAAAAGTTCTTGAGGCAATGAGCAGTGCAGAAAGAACCGCAGAGCAATTGCCTGTTACAATAGTAAACAATCATTTGAGGAATCTGAAAAACTGTTTAGCACAAAACTTGATAAAGATAAGCTGACAAAACTCAAGAAAATAGGATTTTTTTTTCTCTTATGATAAATATGCACAGGATAGTAGAACTAACTTAGAAAAAAAGTATCTTCCACCTCAATTGCTCTACAGTTGCCTTCTGTCTTTACATATGAGGGCTTTGTGTGCATTCCAAACTTAGTTCTTGGAATTTTTTTGCTTCCTATTCATGTTACAGCATTCCTATCCAAGCCAATTTGGAGTAGCTGCTTCAGTGATATATGCATAGAGACGTTAAATATATTGTATGCACTGAATTGTTTCCATCTACAAATTTTATAAGAATCATATTGCTAACATTTATTCTTGATTGTAATCTGTAAAACTGCACCAAAAATCACTGTCTGTGATTTCCAGTCAATTACTCACATAAATGGTGTATATGATGTGAGAGCATAGCTAGTGAAAAGCTATTATTATTATAGAATCACACAAGATGATCATTATTCAGGCCCCATGGCAGAAGTTACCTAGTAGACAATGCACGAGGCCTTGTCCAAAGGCCTTGTCTTTGGCCTACCTTGACCAAAGGCTAACAAAATATGCTAGTGAACAGAATTATGAAAACTTTGTGTCAAAAAGAAATGCTGGTTAATGAAAGTGAGTAAAACACTTATCATTTCCAAGCCTAAAGTAAACGAATCCAAAAGGAGGCTAGACATATGGCAGAAATGGGTCATAAATAATGAGCTGAATTACTTGGTTAAAGAAATTTTAAAGAAGGCAAATTGAAAGTTCTCCGTTTGGAAATCAGGAACACAAGTTTTATCTCAATAATGGTTAAAATTGTCATGGAACGCCCTGATTCAAAACCAGACATATGTGTCACTGCAGATAATTCTATCATATAGTTGTTAGAGCAATCTGCAGCAAAGAAAGCTACATAACACGTAAATGCATAACCTGAAGGACATCGAATAAAATCCAGGACAGTTTTATTCTTGATGCAATTTAATAGTGGAACTGCCTTTACGTTGAGTTCTGCAGGCCACATTTGAATAAGGCCATGATAAATATCAGTGAGATCAATAAGAAATGGAGACCAAAATGACAGGTAGAAGACAGTGGTGCTTTTGGCAAGCATAATGGCATTTATGAAGTCACCATAGCAAAGAAAAGGTTGACTTGTAATTTGCTCACTGCACAGAGATACAGATATATACATGTGACTAATCAAAACAATAAAAAACAGCTTGAAATTGAAGAGAAGAATTCAATCTTAAAATGTAGTTTCTCATAAAAGATAGAAAACATAGTGGCATTCTGTACTGGGTCCTGAAAATATATAAAATCATGCTGCTACCAAGGGAATAATTGGGACAGTATATATCTGAACTACAGATAAAACATCCTAAGGTTAGAATTTCTCATTTACATTTATTAATTGGAAGGACTCATATGAACATACTATATTATCTCAGGTAGAAAAGCAGAATGTTGTGCAACCACTTGATTGAAGAAATATGCTTTAAGCAATTCTTGAATATTTAATATGTATAGCATTAGTCAAATCACTTTGGTGCTAACTAAAGTTACTGTTTTTCTGGAAATTGAAGTAGACCAATTCTTTCAATATGTACAGAGAGAATAAATTGATAAATAAATATTAAATTAAAATTATTTAAATTAAAAAATTTTATCATAGTGTACACATTTTGGAATTCATGAGCAGTGAGCAATGTACAGTTATATATGATCAGTCACTGATGGGTGTGAACGTACACCGAAGAGCAAAGATGTTGATAAAATCTGCACTTCACACATGTTATAGATCTGCAGAAAATAACATAGCAAAGAAGTCAGTATTGATTTTTATCAAATACAGAGTAAAAGAGAAAGTACAAAGAAAAAGCAAACACTGTAGAATGTCTGGTTTAGGAATTCTTTTGTATTGTTGATGAAGCAGTCACACTATTGAAAAGAGATCTAGAAAATTTGAATTGCCCCATATCCTAATTTTTTTTTGGAAAAAAAAGTGGGAATATAGAACAGCAAAATAAAGAAAAAATTGAAAAAAAAAAAGTATTTCATTAACCTTCTTCCTTTGTGCAAGTGTAGTGATAGCACCAGGAAAGCTATAGTTCATATTATGGGCATTTCCAGTGAGCAGACGGGCATCTAGATTGTAAAAGTGGTGTAAATAATCCCAGTGCCAGAGTACAAAAAAGAATCAGTTAAACGCATGGCTGGAGAATAAAATCAAGAACCTAACAGTATTATCAAAGATGAAACTACATAACAATTCATCTATTATATTCTGATACCCTATAATACAATAAAAGAAAATGTAATAGGGAAGGACCGTTTTGAAAGATGTCATGAAGTAAAGAGCACAATAACTAAGGCAAGTCATGCTCCCTCTTCCCTGAATACTGACCTAAAGTTATCACTTGTCAGTCTCCATGTGCTTGTATGAGATGTTTATAATGTCAGCAGTATTCAAGAAATAGATAAAAATCCTATAATCCTTTGCAGTAGAGTTCTCACACTAAAGTGTTACTTTTAGAAATTGAATCTGAATGTGTATCTAGCAGTGCCAGACTTGATCACTGGATAATCTTCAATGGCAGTGAGAACAAAGGGGAATTAGAGAAATTATGAACTTATTTAACAGAGTTAAAAATTAAAACCAGTTAAAAATCTGTTAAAAACAGAGTTCTCACAGTTTACTATCTAACAAAGGGGAAAAATGAAAAAAAATGTTTTCATATTTTTCATAAAGGCAAAATAAACTGGCATTTAGAAGACTTTTTTTTTAATTCATTGTCCCCTCTGTTCACCACATATTTTTAAAAAATGTCATTATGACCAATGCGTTTATCTGTATCATTATTTTTACTTGCTTAAGTTATATGTCTGTAAGTGTTCGATTTTAAATGCTATCAATGTGAAATCATGGTGGTACTTTTCACTAAGAATAGCTTTTCCCTAGACCAAGAAATTCAAAGGACATTTTTAATTTTTTTCACACTATCTATCTATCTCATGCATTTCTCTTTTCTACCTCCTCCCTTCCTTTGCTGCAATATGCTGAATTGCCTAGTAAACAAGAAAAGCAATTCTTTGGTTCATCTTGGCATTGTCAACTACGTTGTTCAAGGTAGTTGAAAGTTGAGATCTTTTCACTTGTAATCTTACATCATTTGTTCTATATACTGCTGTTAAGAGATAATACAACTCCACAATTATTTCCCTTCTGTTATTCAATGTACTGTCACACTTTTAAAAAAGCAGTGTATGCATGAATTTAATGTTGTAAGTCTTACACCTTTCAAAATCAAAATCTGTCACTTCAAATGAGATATTGAATTCAGCAGCTGTATGCCATACAAACAGTTCAGGTATGCATGCTGATACTGAGTCATGATCTTTCGGAATTTAATATTTTAAATGTTTCTTATTTATATATTCATAAGTCAAACTGTCTACAATCATGCATAATATTCATTCTTTACTATCTGTAACACATTTTTACTATCCATAACACTGTTTTTAGGTGTCCTGTACTCTCAGCTTTAATGGCACTTCCTGAAAAGGCAATAGCTTGGAAGCAAGCAGACCCTGGTGGTGTACATGAAAGTTCATCAGTACAAAATGTTCATGCTTCCTGAGTTAACACTCGGATCACCTCAATCTTTTGATATTAATTGGAATAGGAATATACTAATATTTCTTAATTTCTTATGGTCTTCAAAATGTGTAGGTGACCATCTACAGCGAATGATGCCACAGAGGGCAGCCTAAATGGAAAAACTAACAAACCTCTTTGTTTCTTCATTGAGCACTACCAAGCTATCTGGGAACCTTAGGACTAGAAAGTACCAAAGGAACGGCAAATATAAAGCCTTGAAGAGCTATAGTTGAATGTAAAAAAATAGTCTAGAAAGTACCCAAGGAACAGCAAATACAAAGCCTTGAAGAGCTATAGTTGAATGTAAAAAAATAGTCAAGGAAGGCCTAGTACCCATCACAACTGTCATCTTTAAAAAACCTGTCACATTTCTTAGAAATATCTTATTGTATGTTACTGATGCAACACATCAGGGCAGCTAGGTTAGCACAGAGTACCATAGCACAACAGAAGGCAATAGTTTCATCTAATGAGAATGCTTCATTTACTAATGCTTCCTTGTTTTACATTTATGGCACAATTCTTCAAACTCAAACCATTTTTAATGTGAGCATCTTATTTTAATCAGCTTATCACTAGGAACTCATTCCTACAGCTATATTTTGGGGATAACACGTTCATCTAATAATGGCATGTGTGAATATCAGAAATATTTTCCTAAGTGGTCTAGTGTTGTTTTAGCTAAATGTAGTTAGTGCTTCAAAGCACTGCAGAGTCTGGTTTTCCAAACATTTGTAATAAAGCCTTTCCTTTTCTACTTCCTAATGTCCTTTTTCCTGAATCATAAACAAACAATGTAAATGAAACAGTGGTGATAGATGCTCTAAAACTTGATATGGAATTGCCAGCCTTTTTCTTCCTGACATCCCTTCCTTAATGGTAAGCTTCCTATGCTTAGTATTAACTCTCATCACTCAAAGACATTTAGTGCAATATGGGTCTCAATTGTGCATTGAGAGGAAAACAATTCATACATAGAGAGCTAGGCCAATCAGCCTTCTAAATTGTTTCCTATAACACAGCATGTTTTTCTTTTCCTCTACCCTCACTCTGAGAGCCTAACAAGTTAGTCACCCACATCACAAGGTGATTCCAATTAGTATATAAGACTGCAAAAGAACTTTGACCCATAACTGCTATATTAAACAAATCTTTACTCTATTTAAATGGAAGAAAAAGACTATCCCAAATATTAGAAATTAGCAAAATACTAGTGGATTAATTAGTAACACTATAGAGCCTTCCTAGCACTGCAGCTATGCATAATTCACTCCTGATTCTTACCTTAAGAAGGGAACTACCTCTTTTATTCAAGAGCTTTTAATCCAACTTGGTGATGTCTCTGGTATTCTTGACTTTTTGTGTTTTATTAGGAATGTGAGGTAACAAATCATGGCTAAATGATAAAGAGATGGAAACAATGACAAAAAAAAATCTGTTTGAAGATACATTTTCTAAATTTCTCTTCTGAAAGCCTGGAATTGGAACAGTAATGAATTTTGTATCTTCTGGATTACTCTTTAAGCACCACTACATCTAAGATATTCATGGTGTTGCTCTATGTTGATATTCATGGTGTTGCCCTATGTTCTGGGCATTTACGGTCTTTTGCACTTCTTATGGCCATTTTATTTTTACAGCAATTCTTGAATTTCCTTTTGCTCCTTTACTTATTCTGTAACAACCGAGATGACATGCCTTTGTGCCACACACTACTTCATTGTACAGCATTTCTTAGAATTTGAAACAGAAAAGAATATTGAGCAGTAGTAGTTTGAAATTATGCCCTTAGCATTTTTAAGATATACTTCTGCTGCAAATGTTTACAAGTCAATTGCATTATTGCATATCACTCTTTTCTTGTGCTATAACTCAGATAGGGTCTCCGTATTAAAATATTACTTGTCAATAAAGATAACCATCAATAAAGATTTTTAGACTTAAAGACTTAATGTTACTCAAGAAAAAAAAAAAAAAGTTTTTCATTCCATGTGATTTACATTCACTCCATGTAAAACTGCTCGTCTTCGGAATTGAGGGCTTAAGTCTCTCTTACAATAAAATATAAAAATATCTTTGGCCAATTTAGGTCCACAAACATTGCCAGAGCTAACAATAACTTAATGTTAATGAAAGATCAGGCCTTCCTTTTTCAATTAAAAAGCAACTATTTATTAAACTTTATAGGATGGATGCCAGTCAGCTGTGATCTGTTAATTTTAATAATATATTAAAGGATTATAAAATAATATTTTCTTTCCTATTCCTATAACCTATTAATTTGACCAACATGTTGTATCATGAGTTGACTATTCAGAATGCCTGCCTTTTCTTTACCTCTTTGACAAAGGAAAAGACACGTCTGGGGTACCCAACTGTGTATTATCTACACTACAAATCACCCGTCTTCACTACTTAGCTACTGCCCTGAAACACGAAAGGGAGCTCAGGTGTTCATACCACCAAGGTATGAAGTCTTAAAACTCCTCTCTTTTTTTCTCTCTCTGAAAATGACTTTTGAATGGCAACTGAAACAGTTTTCTGAAACTGACTGATGATGGGTGAATGGTAAAGAAAAATCAGAACTAGTGTATTTGAAACAAAACTTGACACTTTTATAATAACATAGATTGAAAGCCTAACCACAGTGCTGTTGTTCAATGTCTGGATTCATGGAGAAGGTAGAATGTGAGCTGACATCTTCACTCAGTTTACGCTTAAGGGCAAAGGACTACCCCTTCTATTTGTGACATTTCCTTGATTCTGTCAACCTGAGGTAGCTTTTAGAACTTTGAATGTATCCTCATCGATAGCTTTATTTGGTTTTTCTTTTTTTAAGTTTGGTGTATTAAGAATTCATTCACTAAGCTCAGAGTCTGTATTGATACCACAATTCTGCCTTAGACTTTAAAAATTACTACTGCTTTTAATTTTCTCTTTGAGTGATAACAATGCCGTCTCATTTTTCTGAGTGGTGTACACCCTAGGTGAATAACAATACAAGGCTCATGCTTAGCTCACCTGTCATGATTCCCCATGTGACATATATAAATTTAGAAGTTATGCTTACTGAATTAATTAAGTAACTTGTAAGGAATCGCCACCTTGTACTTCTTCCTTAAAGGTACAATATTCTCTCATCCATCAAATATTTGTAAATAACCAAAGCTCCTACCACACACCTAGAGCACCTATTCAATGACTGAACTAATTGCAATTGAACCACATATACAAGAACTGAATTCAATGCTATCCTATCCGTACGTGAAAAGTTATAGAGAATCTGTTTCAAGTAATCCATTTCAAGAACCTGCTTGTTTATATTCTTTGGAAGTTTTGATACAAAGTCAATGACAGTAGAATCAAGTTCAATATATTTTAAAAGTAACACACTTAACATGAAAAAATACCTATGTATCATTCTCAGAAAATATGTGGTAGACCAAAATGTACACCTGATAGCTTGTAGATCAGATATTAAACCTAATGACTAAAAGAATGACACTTGTCACAGAAAAGCAATCCTACTTTTGTATGAAATTCAGATGAAAGCCTATTCCATGGGCTGCAATGGCATTATAAGGAATGGCATTGCCTGAGCAAATCAGTTCTGCGCGAGCACTGTTTTTGTCTGCATGTGTGCAGCAGCTCCTAGAAGCACAAATGTAGGCTCTTTTCTTTAATAAAGATTATATGAGGAAACATACACAAATTTGCAGAACATCAAATTAACTTAAATCATTCTCCATCTGAACACTTAGGTTTATGGGCATGTCAACACTATGGGCAAGACAACACTAAAACACCAAAACATATATTTCACCTTATGCATGTACACAGCTCTACTGAAGTCTTACAGACCATTCACATACTTAAGCATCAACTTAAGTTGTTTAACAGCTTCATTAAAGTAAAGTCATAAGAATATTTCCTTTCTTATTTGTGATCTTCTAAAATGAATTGAGCATTGCATAGCACCATATGTTTAAAGTACAAGCCCCTTCGATTCAGCTATGGCTTAAAGTACAAGATAGCTCTTTCACTTTTCTTTAAAAATTACTGCTTCTGAAAATACAATGATAAAAATTAATATGTGAGAACTTTGCAGTTAGTGACTTATCTGTCATCACAAAAACACAGAGACATGGGTAGAATTTAGCTCTCAGGAAACCATATTCACTATCCTCAATTGCAAAGCCTTCTTTTCTATTTCAATAAAGTACTCCTTCAGTCAAGGTAAGTCTGCAGTAAGGAAGGCAGACACTATATAGACAAGAGCTCTTCTTACTTCATGAACTCCAGTAAGCTCCAAAGGATGTTCATCCAGTGACCTAGAAGAAAAAAAAAATACTTATTATGTTAATTAACAATAATGATACAAAGTATATGATATATGCAAAAGATTCCCCAGATGAAGGTATTTTCTAAAAGATACATACTGTAATGGCAGTGATTTTAACTTCAAATCCATCGAAAAGTTTCTCATAAGCTCTAAACAGCGATTTCCAAGGTAATCAATGATAATAAGTAGTTCTGTCACAAGATTTCATGAGAGAAATGCAATTTAATAATGTTATCAAGCACTTAGGGAAAAGAGGGCAATTGTGAAGGTTGCAACTTATTACAGTCTAATCATTTGATTTCATTGTCTGACTTTGTATGGGCTTCAGTGCCTAAATACTTAGTGAGATAGTTGGGGAAGGGGAGGAAAGAAAAGGGCTGTGTCTGTTAATTGCATGGATAAATTAATAGAAATGTATGTGACAAGAAACAGAAATTACTGCTAATAAATGTGGGCCACTATATGAATTAATTGATCTGAATGGGTTTTGTTTGTTCTTTTTGCTAGTCTGCATGTTTTTCTCTTTTGTGAGTGAGCAGGGAAGAGGGAGGAGAGGAAAGTGTGTTCTCATGAAAGAAAATAGACTCATTGGTGTATGGAAAGAGATAACAGGACAAAATTCGTGCGAGACGCAAATCTGATGGTGTTATCTATGTTGGATTGGATGTGCTATTCTTACTCAAATTGTAAGTTGCAAGAAAGAAAAGGAAGATATTCTAATCTCATATGCCTGGAAAATGTCCACTAAATAATATATTGCTACACATTCCAGTTAACTTCATAGCTTAGACAGCCACAGAAATGAAAACTTCATAGAACTGAGTTTGTTATGGAGTTATTGTTTAACCTGGTTCCTAATTTTGTTTATGAAACATTTTCAGAAATTTTCAAAAACTAGCACTGAAACACAGGCAAAAACAGGAAAATGGTTGGATTTTTTTTTTATTTCTTATTTTCATACTAACAATTCTACTACAAATCCAGATATTTTTCCAAGACTGAATTAGAAAATGAAAAGTGGTCTCTGGGGCCATTAGCAACACATATTCCAAAATAGCTTTAGTTGAATCATGAGAAATTATTTGCATATTAAAACAAAAGGGAATGATGTTGCTTTTCTCAATAGTATTGTATCACTATTTCGTAAACAACATAATTCTCATTAGACTGACAGGGTGGGAAAGATTTGTATATTTATGCTCTGGGTAGTACAATAGTAGTATTGTAAATGTGTACAGTTCAGTAATCCATGTCTATTGACCTTGTCATTCTGATTCCACTGAGAAAATGGGAACGGTATTTTCACATCTTTTATTTACTCATAGGCTGAAATTACTTCTATGGCCTATGGGCTCCCTGAAGCTACTTCTGTGATTCACTGAATTGTTTCTGCTGTGTTATTGCACATTAGAAATGAAATAACTGCCAACAGTTGCTTTCTGACCAAATACTGTAAGCCAAATACACTTATATTAAAACATGTTACAAGAGGTATCTTCAAAATAAAATGAGTAAAACAGTGTTTAACTAGCCATTATGGATGAGAGCAAACTGCACTTGAGCGGTATTAAATTTAAAACTCAAGAGAATGTTCTGACTTAAGTAATAAAAAATCTTTTTAAACCTATGTTACCATTATTTGGTTGCATCTTGGTGGAAGATTAAACTGTGTTAGCCTGGAGCAACTTTGAACAATGCTTGAATAAAAAACATAATTTCAAGCTGCTGTTTAGAAAACATTTTAAAATGACAGTGATCAAAACTGTAGCAGGTTAGAGCACACCAGCCCTACACCATCCAATCTTGCCCCTGGGTTTCAGCCAATATGCAGGCCCAGCCACATCCTATCCTTATGTCAGGGTGAGACCTGAGCGGGAAGGGCAGAAGGAGGGAGAGCGCAGCTGGATGGGTCTCCCAGTCTGGAGAACTGTGAAACTAGTACTACAGCTATCTGCACATAACTAACTAGAAAATCATCCTTTTACTCTCGGTAGTAGTAAAGCAAGAAAAATTATTTAAACACTTGCCTAGAGCATGCAAAGACTGAATTGAAAGACCTTTACAGATCGATAATTCCACTTGTATTTACGCAAATTTTTCATTTAAATCTGCACTAACGAAAGTGTGTTACTTTTATATGCCATGTCAGGAGGTTGCATTTTTTATCTTATGAGTATCAATTTATAGCACGTATTCATTAAAACTTTCTATTCTGTATGTATCTTTGTATCTTTATAATGAAAAAATAATATGTGTTTAAATTCTTTTTTAGTATTTTGGAGTCTCTAATAATTCTTTGCAGACAGAGAAAAATAAAATACCTCGATCTTTTAAACTTGTAAAGCAATGGACAAACACTAAGGACACACCAACAGTAGGAACAACACAAATGACTTTTTGCAATATCCTCATTCTAAAGAATTCCTAGGGTATAATTTTAAGTTGTCTGCGTAGACAAAATTCATCCAACTGCTGTATGCAATATAGGAATTTGCCTGTAAAGAATATATAAATTTTTAAGTATACTGAGTTGCTAATTTAAAGTATCACTTTCTTCAGTAATTTATTTTATTCATGGTTCTGTTTCTTATTTCATCCCAAATATGAAATGTATTTAGAAAGTGGAAAAATAGAAGAATTTACAATATGAGGCATTCTATCTCTAAAATTCCTTACGCGTAATGTCGCTTGCTGGATACTTTTCCACAGAAACCCAACTTTTCCACAAGTCACAAGGCACCAAGAAAATGCACTCATATCAACCCCAAGACTATAATCTTTGGAGTCAGATACTTAAACTTATCTGCTTGTGCTCACACTTGCAATGATTGCATGCCACTCTGACACTGTATATTCTGAACACTTTGAAGTGAAATTCTAGCAAAATATTTTATGTCATTTCAAACTGAAAAAGACAATACAGCTTTCTTTAATCAGTGTAGTTATTTTCCAGTGTTAATAAAATTCTCATTTCTCTAACACCTAACCCAGAGACACACAGTCCCTAAGTTCCAAATTGTTTCATGACAATTTGACACGGAGAGTATTATATGTCTAACACAACTTTAAACACAAATTAAAAACCAGAGCACCATGAATTGTGATCATTTTTGGAACCACTTATGCAACCACAGCCTTTTAGATCTTGTCCTGCTTCAAAGAGCTTCTTTTTATCCAACAATCATTGAAAATAAACATAAACAGCAATATTAGCATATACTACACTTATGCCACATTAGATTTTCAATGATAGTCAATTCACCAACACCAGCAAAATGAAACAAATATTAAGATGTCAACAGTTTACAGGCATAAAAACAAGTCATTCTATGGAAGAAAACATTTATCATTAATAATCTACTGTCCCCCAAAGCTACCTAATTACACCACACTCACAAATTCAGTAAACATGTTTTTCTATTGCAAAATTAGAGATCAAAAGCAGAAGTATTAGAATAACTACATACAAAAGATATTCTTTTTTCTCTAATATTTAAAATGATTTTGCTTTCAGTAGTAACTTATTAGAGTAACTGTAGATGAAAGAAGAGAAAAAGTTACACTTCCAACATGTAATAATTATTTATTATGCAAAAGAAAACTGTCCCATATCATGTTTGGTAAAACTACAAGCATATTTTATAGTATTCAGTCAAAGATTTTCTCACATGATTTACTAAAAATATGAATTAATAAAACACTATATTTGGAAAATCATTTACAAAAATTGAAAGATACTCTAAATATCTTAACAGTTACAAAGGTCTTCTGTAATAATATAAAATGTATACAAATAATAACATTAAAAATGTAATTTTACATGCTTGCGATTCTTAATAATAATTCATCAGTTCCTTTTCTCATTTTGTTGGGAAAATATAGCAGTCATATTATTTAAGATTTATACATACTGTATCATAACGCATTGGAGAACATATCAGTCCAGATCTCCAGGCATGTCTAATCTCTGCCTAGCTCAGAACCATGTATTGAATTCATTTTGTTGTGTGTGTGTGTTGCAACCATCCTGCTTTTTTCAGTGAACATATAAAAGCTACAGAAATTTTGTAGGAATGCACCATTGCCTTCATGACATGACGTGCCATGTCAGCTTGCTGGAGGATCAACCTTAACCTACAGTAATACAAACTTTAAAGTCAGATTCTAGTGCTTCTAGAGGTTGAGGGGAATTGGAAATGGATAAAACAATGTTAATATTTTAGCTGCTTTAGTTTATCTTCCCACAAGAAGATGAGCCCAAACCTTGTTATAAGATCTCTGAAAAAAAATATGTTTACATGTTTTTTTACCAGGGCAACATGTTAATTTGTACACTATCTATCTCCAGTGTTATCTGAGAACTTGAATATCACGTTGAAATGAATGCCAAATTAGGACATCATTAGACCTGATATTAAAATGAACGTCATATATATGTTAGCAGTATTTCAAATAGCTCCTCTTAATTTTTCCTAGTTTTCCATGAAATTTTATTAAAAAAGCACAACTTCTCGGCAGCTTAGAAACCTCTATATTGTTATTTTTAACATACCGCTAGCGGTAGTCAGGCGCTCCATCCTCTCCTACTGATTATTCTCAACAGCAATGGTTGCTAATGAGACTAGGGAAAAGGAAGCGCTATGAAGGCGGTTCTCCCAAACTCCCAAGCAAAAACATGAGGAGGAATGCAGGAAGGAGCTATGGAAGTATGATAATCTCCTGACACTCTGGAGGAAAGGTTACTCTGGAAGGGCCTTGTAGGGCAAAATACTTTGTGGAATACTGCAGTAAAGTACCCTAACTGCACTGAAGCTCTTCACTGAGACCTTGGTGAAAATGCAAGGGGACTACAAAATTTCAAAGCAGTTAACTGTTTATTAAACAGTTTAGACTTTCAGGAAAACTCTCCCTTGAAGGTAACATCTTATTTCACAGTATTTCCTTTGTCCTTCTGAACCAACGAAAAAAAATGGTACTCTCTTATGTGGGTGGAAGGTATTTTGCTGGGAAATGGCAGACGCTGTTGTTTAAGGACAAGCAAGAGGTAAATTAAAATTCAATTGACATATGCAGATAGCAAGCAATACAGAAGGAGAAATACCCTCCAGCAAGTAAGTTTCAACAATTTTGCTATGATATTCTTTGCTCAGAGCATATTCCACAGAGAAAGCTGACAGATCCTCATTCAAGCTGACAGTAACAGCCCTGTCAGGACAGTTCTAATGTACATTAGCACCTCAAGAGAAAATGGGATTTGCTCCTCTTCTCTTTGCCCTCTGCCTGCCATACTGCTCAGAAAACTCCCCAATCTATTGTCCTCCAAATCCAAACTTGCTTCCACTAAATAGGAAGGAGGAAACCTGGGTCTAGTAACAACAGAGAAAATTTCTACAGTAATCAGACAACACTATGAAGCTTAAGTATCAGGCTGTGTTTATTCATCCTAGATATGAATGCAGTGGTAAATTCTTCACATCTATAATGTCATTTAGATCTGCAGACAGCAAACAGCTGCCCATTAAAATTCCAGTGGGCTATGTTTTTATCAAACAAATTCTGCTTTTTGGTTTTTTTTTTCCCCTGGATTTTGCTGCTTTAATACCACATAAATAATTATCTTTGACCTACTCAACTCTTCATAGCAGAATCTGCAGTCTAATGCTCTAAGTATTTCTTGATACAGTGTTAGCATTCCTCAAAGCAAAGGCACAGGTTGGACATTTAAATCATCACAGAAAGGGTAGAAGTGAGTATTCTTTTCACTAGCTGCTAAGCTTTTTTTTTTTTCTTGGTAGGGTTTTAATGTGGGCCCTAGGGTCTCTTTTATTGGTAGGCTTCTAATAAGGGCACCAGAAATGATGCTGCAGTTTATGATGGTTGCTGAAAAACTTTCATTTTGGATGAGTGAGGTGGCTGTAGCCACCTCAGAGGAGGTTATGTATATATGATTTGATTTACATATTAAAAAGAAAGAAGAACATTTTAAAGATATTTATCATGGTAACAGTGGAATATCCTATTTATTTGATGTTAACAGAGATTGCATAAATAAGAATATATATATATATATATATATATATATAAGAATATATATATATAAGAATATAAAAATGTTAGCAATTCCAAAAGCCTTTGTCAAGGTCCTGAACTGTTTTAGATGCTTTTCCCCTGAAGAAGAATGAAATTGGAATAAGAAAAATAAAGTAAGGTGCATATGTTATCTGCATGAGTCCTAGCATGACAAGCAAATCACTCTGGGGAAAATAATAATAATAATAATAATTCTATCTCAGAGCCTTGTTCAAAACCAAGAAATTCAGATTTTTCAGGTACATAATTACTCAACATAACAGAGTACACCAGTGTTTACAACACTGCACCAGAACACTTAGTTACTTAGTTTCTCTGTGCACATTTGGTCTGGACAATTATAATTTGGCTTGCTTATTTTAGTAATAAACTTTCCTGCAAATAGCCTGCAGGATAAGGAAACAGAAATAAAACTCCAAACAATTTAAATCATTTAAACCATTAGATAATGATAAGAATATAAACAGATCTTCTTTGAAATAGTAATACAATTATGTGATTGATTTTACTTCGTTGAATTAAAACAGTATCCTAATACAAGGACCTTTCATTCAACACCTGGTTAATTTTAATTATTAAATGCAACTTTCTGATACAATTATTATTATAAAAATGGGTCCTTAGCATATATTGCTGAATCAAGAGTTCCTACACCACACCTCAGATCCTAATTTTGTGTTTCTGAAGACTGGCGGGAAATACTGAAGTTTCACAGTGTATTTCAAGTAGAAGTAAAACAAAACATAAATTCACACACAGTGCTATTAAGAGTTAAGGGTTATCAATATGACCATATATGCCATGGGTATACTTGTAATAATTTTAGTTAATGTTAACAAAAAGGCAACCTGCAGAAATTAAAATATGTTTGCAAATGTGGAAAGAAGAAAAGACTCCAAGTCCAAAAAGTGAAATATAGAGCCATAAAAAGGCATCTTAAAAGTTGAAGCAACACTTTTATAAAGACTTAAAAACTTATAATAAAACATTTTCAGCATCAAAAGCAGGCAGTCTGCCAAAGACACTGTAGGACCAATAGATGATTGAGGAGCTATAAAAGAATATAAGGCCAAAACTTAACAGTTATATTAATTCTTCATATCGGTATTCTCTGCAGATGAGATCAGACTGGTTTCTAAATAGGAATCCTCAATACTGCAGGAGAATTGTAAGAATTGTTTGAAGCTGGTCTCTCCATAGAAAAATTCTTAGAACAAATCAATAAAATGAATAGTAACAAATCACCACCATGACATGATATTCACCTGTGAGTCAAAGAAAGTCAAATAAGAAAATACTGAGTGATTAATACTACTGAAAGTGGTCCCAGTGCTGAGAGAACTGATGGTAACAGGAGTAAGCCAGTTCTTCTGACAGGTTTCTGCTGCAGTATAAGAAAATATGTAAATCTGACTTTTTTATCAGAAAGAGGAATTTATTAAAACTAAATTAAAAGATATGGTTGGCCTTTGGTTAAGTATGATATAATGTGAAAAGTTAACTCAAGTTCTGCAATAGTGATTCACAAGCCTATCGGAGCTTTCTGAAAGATTAATGGGTATCTAAATATTTGAGATCTGGCTGACATAAACATACCTGAATTTCTAAAAAGCTTTTAATAAAGTTCCTTACCAGAGGCTCTTAAAGGCAATAGGTTACTTGGAGTAACAGGAAAAATATTCCTAAAGATTCTTTATTAGTTAAGGTGTATGGGGGAAAAAAATCAAGTATTTTCTTTTTCTTCCGTAAAGGAAGGTTTCTATCGAATCCTGTCAGGGATCTGTGTGTGCGCGTGTCTGCTATTCAGAGTACACCCTGCATGATCAGGTGATGGCAATGAACAGTGATGACAAATTTTGCTGTCAATACTAACTTATTTAGGTTCATGAAAACAAAATTGCAGCTGCAATAAGCTACAGAAGGTAATGTGTGCCTAAACAAGCAAACAAAATCAGATGAATTTCAACACCTCCTAAGCACAACTTCTACTACATGTCTCAATTAGCTACGTCCACTTGAAACAGATTCTGGAGTCATAATGAACACATCTGTACAAACTTCAGCTCTATACTCAAGAGAGATCATGAAAGCAACAGCATAGTAAATGCTGGAAAAGGAATACCGCAAATTGAATATTAAATGTATATCTGCTTCCCAAGATCTGAACATGATCTATGGAGAAAATACAGAGAGAGAAGATTGGAGAAGATATTAGAGAAGATACAGCATACCTAGGATGATGAAAGGTTTTTACTCAACAAGGAGAGGTAAAAAAACACTAGGTGAAAAAGGAACAAGCATGAGATTAATATGATGAAATTCCACAAAATATTTACTGAAATAAAAAAAAGTACAGAGAGAATGATTATTTCCTAGTTTCCACCATACAGAAACTTAGGAGACTTAGTTACCAAGCGGTAACCTTAAAACAAATAAGAGGAAACACTTTTCACAAAGCACATAATTAAACTGCAGAACTCATAGCTACAGGATGTTGGAGATATCAGAAGCTTAGGTGGACTTAACAAGCAATTAGAAAAACTTATGGAAGAAAAAAATTCCTCAAAGACTATTATTGTACAAAAAAAATATTATTTCCCACTCAGAAAGTTTCTGAGCTCTGATTTGACAGAAGCTAGAAAAACATAACAGGAAAAGTTTTCCTATGTACTTGCCCTGTCCTGCTACTCTCTCTCAAAGCTTTAGCTAGTGACCACTGTCAGAATACTGGTCTAACTGAGTATTCTTATATTTTCAGCACTTTGTTTCATTAAGACGTTTCTTTTGATCTTTGAGATAATCACTTCATAAGAAGTGAACCCACTAAAATAATGACAACTATTATTGTGCAAACTTACTTTGCTCCTGTGGATACTTTTGTCAAGCAGGCTTTTATCCAAATTAAATGCCTATCCTAATTTGCTGGCATCATTATCATCCGTGGCAGTCTCAAGACAGTTTTATCTAACAATCAGTACCAAACAGAGGTTATTATCCCAGTAGTTGTCTGTAAGCTTCATTTTCTGCAATCTGTTTCTAGGTTCATCTCAAGATACTGGCTTTCTTTTCAATGACATAGTTTCAATCAGTCTAGAAACTGCATCTGAGATGCTCAAGTTTAAATAAAAACAGCTGCTTTCAGGAAGCAGATCCTGATTCCTGAAGAGCATTCAGTGATACGACGTTCATGTGCTTTCTGAGCCAAACTAAGGAATGATAGTGTGAGATAGAAAGGAAATGGCATTAAGCATTAGTAGAACAAAATGAGGTCATTGACATCTTTATAAATTTACAGTATATTTTTATAAATTGCATTCCTCTCCTGAGCTAAATGAATTATCATTTTTATATTAAAAATAAAGCTCTAAAGAACTGTTGACCTTTACAATAACATTTAAAGCCTCCTTCTATTGTTAGGCTTCTAAAGACTTCCCCGGAAATGCCCTAACTAATGAAATTCCTATTAATTTGCATACACTTCACAAAAATATACATTTCTGAAATGTATATTTTGTGTACACGTATAATTTCAAAATACTTTACCAGTATTCATTTACCAACAACCATCATGAAAAAATACCATTCTTAAGGTTTCCTCTGATGTAAGACCAGAACAACCTGATAGCAGTGTGCCATTACCCAGCACAGGCCAGTCTTCTATTGATATAAACCAAGCACATTTCTCCTTAAGAAACACACCGCCTAGGCATAACTCACTGTGTTTAGTCCTATAATACTTATTAAAATTAATCCTTTTATATCAGATCACATGATTAATAAAGACTTTGTTATCCACAGACTTTGAAGATGTTTCTTATCAGGAGGATATTATAACATGCCTTGAACTTACAGCACACCACAGCTCTTAAGTCAATATGAATCTGACAGCAAGGGACATTTGAAAGAAGCTACTATCCCAAGCAGCATCAAGGCGCTGACTGGAGGTCAAGCTGAGATTGCCTACCCAGTTTGTTCTTCAGTGGGCTATTTCAGGAAATCCAGTCAATGCTATTGTATACAGTGACTTTGCAGACTGCTTATTTAGCAATGTGTCTCACAAAGAACATATTGTCGCTCTGCTCTGTTATTCGTGCTGATCTGAAATCTGTTTGAGGTGTAATTCTATGTTGCTGGCTTTCTGCACTGCATTAGTTTTAATTTCGTTACAATCTTGATCCCTTCCTCTCATTTCAAAATAAAAAAGAAAATATTACCTATGCAATTCTTAGTTTTCAAGACTGCAGACATTAAGTTCAAAGAGGAAGTTCTCTTAATTTAGAGACTGCCACTAAGCAGAGGTAATGGAACAAATAACCCTCAAAGCATATTTTAAACAATTATATGTTTTATATATGTAAAAATGGCATGTGAATTTGACCCACTATTGTATCTGCCATTAGTTTTCACTTACATTACTTGAGATAAAACAAAATGCCATCTCTCATCTTTTAAACAATCTCACAACTATATTAAAACAGTTACAGTCTATAGGTTAGTCAAGGGCAGGGTCCAATGGATAAAATAGCAATTAACAGAATTCATGTATGCCAGTTTGCTTATCTGTGTGAAGATATAAGAAGTCACAACTTGAATGTATCACCTTAATGCAAAAAGGTCATAAAGCTGCACTTCCTTTAAAAGCAAATAATGTAAGGGCAGCAGAAAAAACAAACAAACAAAAAAAAAACCTGCAGCTGCAGCAGTCAAGCTCTTTACTGCACATGGAAAGCAGGGAATGATGAGAGAGTGCAAACATTTCCAGTGTCACGAAAACAGAAAAGGATCCAGAGCAGCTTCTACTATGGCAATAAATTCCAGAAATAAAGCCTGGGTCAGGCCCAACATTAGACAATTTCCTCCTGCCTCACCTAAAGTCACTGACCTTGCCTTGTTGAAAATAAAAAGCCACAATAGAAAGACAAAAAGTCGAGTCTTGAACAGCTGATGAAGGTTGCTTGAAAAATGGAGCTGAGCTCTTAGACTCGTTTGTCCAGCAAAGTTGTGGGAATGGTAACATCCAGCTGGGGGATTTAGGAAACCGAGCACAGTACTATCTTCATTCAAAACAGTTTAGATGAGATCTGTTCATGATTGAATTGTAAGAGACAGTCAAAATTATCTAGATGTATTTTTTGACCATAAAGCATAAAAATAACCTGGAAAAGACTCAAAATTAAGTATACTTTTTTTTTCTTTATTTTGCCACATTTGAAAGGCAAGCCCCTTCAGGATACGAAAGCATACAGAACTTTCTTTTCTCTCTTCTTTTAAAACTAAAACATTCAATCCTTGAATATTCTCCCCTTCATTAGCCAGCCTCTAGAATCAATGCCAAGGAGTTAACATCATTTGGTCAGCAGCTGTTATCACCTGATGTATATTATTACCTGATGTATAACTGAAAGAGATGACTTTTTTAAAAAGAGAACAATGAATTTTACTACTGCTTGAACTGTACTAGTAACCGTAAGGTTATATTATAATCTTCAAGCCATCATGCTGAAGGATATAAACCAGCCATTGCTGACCGAGATTAACAGGAAACTTCTTCCAGCAGAACATTTTCTAAGTGTTCACTGCAGGATTTCTTCACTTTCCCCAAAAGTAGCTGCTAAAGGCCACTGTCAGGTAAAATAACATCATAAGAAAGGGGTTAGTCTGTTCGAGAATGACTCCTGTACTTCCCCCAATGCTTTTTTCTCTGATCTTCCTGTATTCTCTTCTGCCCTCGGTTTGAAAGAGGCAATGCATGTAGATTCACACCTATTAACATTATGGTTAACTAGTTTAATCTTTGGTAGAAAGGCAGTGATTATTCTCATTCAGAATAATATACTTGCTTCTGGAAATGCCATTTTAAATCACAAAGGTTGGTGGAGTATGTTTGATCTTCTACAATTTTTATTGATTTTTTTTTTCAAAAAACAGAGGAAATTTGTTTTCACAGAAGAAAACAAATGAGCTTAATGATTATTTACACAAAATCACAGACTTGAGATTTGTGTATGTCAAACTAAATTACAACTTACTCTTCATCAGATACCTGAATAATAATAAATATTAAATAATTACTAAATTAATAAATAATAATATAAAATATAAATATATTTTATATAATATTTATAAAATAATTTTATTAAAATATAAAAACATTAATAAATTATTTAAATAAACAAATAATAAAGAATAAAAAATTAGCTAAGTCATAGAAGTAAACCTCTAAGAGTCCTGTTATTCTTGATTTATGTTTGATACACTTCTGATTTGATTGGAAATAATGAGGACGGTCATGGAGAAAACTTCAATTCAAAAAATAGCCTGTACATTTCCAGTGGAGTATGTCTATGACTGTCTATGTATGTAAGTTCACATTTCTACAATTTAAAGAAATCAATCTTCAATGCAGAAGATGATTGATGAAACACATGAAGATTGGTAAAACATGTTAAGTAAAACTATTTCCTTACCTGCTGCAGCTGAGTTCCTAATTTACAGATAATTCCTAATATACATATCAGTTACTGAAATTCCATATTAAAATATCACAGCCGTACAATTTTTAAAAACAATAAAAACAGTGAAGATGTATTCATCAGTCACAGCCCAATGAGTATTGTGTTCTTGCTGCAAGAAGTGCAGTCCTCTTCAGGGACCTGCCTGGGAAAATTAACTTATTTTGCATTCTAAGTACAGTGAAAAAATTGTAATATCTACTATTGTGGTAAACACTGGTACATATAGACAAATTAACATTGCTACTGACAAACTGACACTAATGATAATATTACAGTCTGAGACCAAAAAAATAATAAAAAAAAAAGATTAGTCAGCAATGGATTCAGCTGTGTTTTAAGTAAGTTCTTCAGGACTGATTTGCTAGATAAGTGCTAATGGCTACCCAGTATTCACCAAGAAAGCTAATATGACAAAACAGTAACACATGCTTAGCCCAGTATCTGTGTTAGGGTTTAAAATTTTAGCTGAGATTTCAATACAATAAGGGTTTACATATATATAAATACACACACACACATAATTATTTATTTTTACTTTTATATATGCACAATAAATATACAGGTTTCACTGACTGGTCAGAGTGCCCAAGGTGTCATTAATGCTTCTTTTATCACTACCTCATACACATCAACTTTGGTGCATAAACATAAAATAAAGTGTTCGGAAAAGGACAAGGCAAAAAACAGATCATTAGTACTTTCCTAACATCTGACCCACCTTATTAAAAATGCTCACCCAGTGGAATTATGCTACAGTACATCAAAGTACATCATATTTGCTTTGAATAGATTACACTGGGGAATTTGTCCTTGTTAAGGTGTTCCCAGGTATTTTATGGTAACAAAACTGGCATTTGGCTCTCTCTCACTGCAATTCATAATGTATTGGAATTATGCAATAATCATGTATTCCAGACAAAATAATACATGAATCATGGGATATTCTCCGATTATGATGTATAATGATGAGTGGAGCACTGCTTAACTTCATTTTCTTCATTATGTTTGTATACTTCGGGATATATGGTGACACAAATGCACATTGCTTAAAAAAACTTGGGGACCAAAATTATCACCTCATAAATTTGATATCCAGTGTAAATTATATAGGTTCATTATTTCAGAATTCTCAAAAAAATGAGTGTATCAGAGTCATTTTATCTGCAGAGATTACTCTATAAACGAGAATGTGTACCCTCCTCGCAAGGAGAAATATAACCCCTCTAGTGACAAAAAAAAGATATTTTTTCCACCTATAATCAGTGCATCAGTAGTTATTTTCAGTAACTATAATCAGTAGTTATTTTTAAAGTTAAACATGAGAATAGTTCTGAAAATGTTGCCAAATTTGTATTTGGGGATTTTTTCAAACCCTCAGCTTTGGCCTAAATTGAATGTCAATGGTAAAACTTTCATTGACATCAACAGTAATTTTAACTCATGCCATTTACAAAAGAACACCTCACGACTTAGGCCACAGAAAATGACTGCCTTTAAAATAATTCTATTATTATAATAATCAATGTCTGATTCTTTTTGTACTGTGCTTTACATCATTTAGAAATCTTTTTTTTTTTTGCAAGTTTTTTCACAAAAATTTTTAGGACTAGAAAATTGTATTTAAAATGAAAACTGCATGCTTGCACAATCCAAGTATCTGATCTATAAGAAAAAAGCATAATATTATGATTCCTACTCCTCAAAGTCTCAAAAATTACCAACCCTGCCTTCCTATACACAGTGTTCATCTAACTCTCCCAGTCTTTTTAAAATATCCCACCTTGGTCAAGTATGCTGTAAAAGGAAAAACTATGAGAACTATCAAAGAAAAGTATCTTTCATTGTCCAGTGTACAGACTGAATGGTCCAGCAGTGTATAAGAGTGGAAGTTCCTTAATATCCTCATACTGTCTGCAAGACAACATCTACAGAAAGTCTTTTGCTGAATATTTTCTGTAAATTTCTGGGAA
This sequence comes from Tinamus guttatus, assembly GCF_000705375.1. The sequence continues at coordinate 45,449 of NW_010579278.1, read as the reverse complement.
TTTAAATATGTTCTCTAGATTTCCCAGTGTACTAAAAGAAAATGGGCTGATACCAATTATTTTTAATAAATATATTTATGTTTTACAACAGCCTTTCTAAAGAAGTTAAAATGTATTTGAAAAAGAAAGAGGATAGACTGGCTAAAAATGATTAAGAGAACTGAAATGCAACAACAAAGCATAATAATAAATTATTGTGCTTTGCAAAATTAAATGGAAATTTGGATCGGAAATGCCCCATGATGGCTGTGGAAATAAAGTTCAAGGTAAGCTTTCTTAATTCAGTGTATAGTAGTGTTTAAACTTCTCGGGTTTGAATGGGAATTCTGCCATCTCGTGGTCACAGTTTTTTTCTACAATATTGTCTTCATTTTACAAATTAATACATATGGCATGTAAATATACATCACCATTACAAAGATTTTTTTAAAATAAATTAAAACTTTAGCAATGGTAAACTAACTTTACGTATTTGAAATCTAGTCATACTGAAGCCCTTCAGCCCAGTTAAATTTTTCACAGCATTTTACCTATAGGTTAAGAAGAACTTTAACTACCTTTGCTTATTTAGTCTACAAATTTAGAGGGTATATGTTTTATATGGTTCAAGACAGATTTGAACATCTTGGAACCCAAAAGATTCAAAACTTATTTTGGAGTAGGTCTAAATATACTTTTCTTTATTAAATGTTCAATAATTTAAAGAATTTCAATGCACTTCTGTGTATTTGCAGATGTCTCTGAGTATTTCACGAGACAGGCCTTCTGCTGCTTCTTCTCGTACTCATCTCTGCTTGGGTAGTTTTATGTCTATTTAGTCGTATACATGTGACTTGTTAGCATGGAAAACGCAAACTTTCAAAGCCTGCTTCTCCATGACTGTTTTGAGATACCGACCACTTAGAGTTGTGAGGCAAAAAGCTAGAAGTCAGTCATAACCTTTGAAATAAAGGCTTTTGAATTCTGTCATCCACAAAGAGATCACATATTAAATCCATCTCAGAAAATTAAGTTTGTTGGAACAGCAGTCTTTCATTCCATCCATTTATTTCTCCAAAATTCCCCTTTCTACCATCTGCTCTCCCAAGCGCACTCTTCTTTTTCTATCTCCCAAGACTTTCTCACTCCAGCATCTTTCCTTTTCTATCATCTCCTTTGCCCCAGTTTGCTATTTCTTTTTTCGCAATCACCATCTATGCCTTTCCTTCCTCTCTCTGATTCCTCTTTATATTTCTTCTCTTTGTGTCTCCCCCAGATTTGGAAAACTGTATGAATGAGCGACTACAAGAGTGAGGCAGAGTAAGGCAAGAGTTAGTGAGTGAGTGAGTCAAACAGGAAAGAGACGGAATGCTAAATGAACAAAAAACAGATATGTGGGCGATTCTTAGCATGAGGAGAGAATTAAGGCAAGGCAGTGGGTGGATGAGGAATGAACAATCATAGTTAAGCTGAAAGAAAGAACCAAAGAGCAATTAGGGAACATCATGAGGAATGGAGGGAGGGAGGGAGGGAGGGAGGGAGGGAAGCTTTTCAGGAAAATTTCAATGACAAATTGGGAAAGAGAAGAGCTAGATTTCAAAGTAATTGGGGTAAGAACACTTAAAGCACAAAAACCCACAGAGCCCAAAGACAAATGATGACAGAGAGCTTGAACTAGGATATACTACAGTAATAGAATCCATAGAAATAGAAGATAAAAAAGAAAGCTAGAAGATGGATGACATCTACACTCCTTTCTGCAGCATATTTCAGTTTCTATATTAGAATGCAGAAGACTGAAAAGAAATGAGGAGTTGGTTGAGAAAAGTGATGAGAGAAAGGACAGAGCACCTTTTCATTCTTCATCTCATAATTTAGCTTGTTATATCCCTCCATACGAGCCTTTCTAATGACCTCCAAATAAACTGCACACCACATACCAAGCCCATGTTTGGCACTTATCCCCATTTCTCATGTTGAAAACCTGGTCATTTCATGCTCAGAACTGCTCTTTCAAACATGCAAGCACCATTTCTTCCAGCCAATCCCTTGTTGTTCCTTAAACCTCATATATCAGGCAAAATAACCAATTTTTATTAGGTATATCCTATTATTGAATCTTTATATTTTGTTTTCCCATTGCTTTTATTATAAATGTTACATTAAAAAACAAGTCTTCTGCTTTAAACTGGTGCAAAAACAAACCTAGATAAATTTAACTTGTATACATATATATGTGTGTGTGTGTGTGTAAACAGAAGAGGCAAACAGTAGAAAGTTAATATTTATTTTTCTCACTAAATAGATATGATCAACTAAATAGGTGCAGATGTTCACAGATATATTCATATTCCCGCAGAGAAAACCTGGTGCCTGTAAGCATTTCTCTACTATGCTAGTGTAGGTTATGACCAGTTAATGCTGATAATAGTGTCATGATAACAAAGAGACATAGGCTTCAAGAGTGTGCCCAGCCTTCCCCAGGACCTTGGTAAGTATTCAGTATCTGTGTAGCTACTCTGCTGTCATCACATGATAGCTGAGAACAAGCAAATTTTCATATCTTCTTAACCAAAAGATTAATTCAATTGGATGATAAAACAAATATTGAAATAATAAGCTGCAGTTAAAGTACAGTATAGCCTTCTACAGGCCATGATGGATTTCTCATTAATGCAATGCATGCTTATTTGGATAGTCAAAACACTCAATAAAAGCATGCTTTGGCATTGAGTTGAAATGGCTGAAATTTTTATCTGTAAGCTGAATCTAAAATAAAGGATAAACTGAGAAAAGTAAAATTTTCTTTGTTTATATGTTGGTGAAATCTAACTGATAACACAACCGAGCCATAAAAGATTCACTTTGTGAGAAACCAATGTGCTAAACCTAATATTTACAAAACAGTTTCAAGAATAATTATTAAAAATTCCAAACAATTTAACCTTGGGGTTAGCTCTAATACATATGCATGGCTGTAGAGAGCCTAGGCATTCTTACCATGTCATATTATTAAAGACTAGCATTAACATGCTAAATTATGAATGCATGCTCAACTAGAAAAAAATTGTTCCTCTCAGATTCTGTCCTATGAGGTCGTGTTGCTAAATAACCAACTTAACATGATGTTCTTAAGAAGATGTTCTATTATCTGCTAAATATGCCTACTGGGATAAACGTATTCACTTACCTGCTTTAGTGCTGTGGAGAACAGATTTCAAAATAGTTGTGTAGGTACATCAGCCAAACGACTTCAGAGACCTTGGAACATTTTAAACAAAATCAAGAGCTAGCAGAATCTGTGAGCTAAAACACTTTGCTTCATATTAATCAAGCCAGAAATTTATTCTGAAAAAGAAATGATTAGCAGAATGAGTAAAAAATCACCATTTTACTATGATTAACTTTTTACTGAAAGACTTGTGTCTTCTCTCTACTTTAAAACGATCATAAGTGCTTAATATCTATATATATTTTGAATCATCTTTTGTGGGTAAGATTGTAACTGGCTCTTTACAGAATAGCGACTAATGACAGGATATGTTAGGGAATCAGATCTAATTTAGACTGAGTAACCTTGTTCAATACTTTCTGCTTAAAACAGAAACTGTGGCTAGCTAGAGGTTGTTATGTAGAGTTCAGTGAAGAGAAAAATAGGATTTAATCAGGTATTAAAATCAGGAGGCATGAGTTCTTTCCTTGGCTTTGATACTCATTCACTACTTGGGTTCGGGCAAATCTAAATATGTGAAAATGTGAATCCTTATTCTTACCTTCTCCTAAGAATGATGAATGCTTTTATAATCCTTTCAAAATTTCAAAGCAAAAAAGTACAATACACTACTTAGCAGCTACTATTTTTTCTCTCTGTACTGCTTTAGAGAATACACTGATACCCAATAATCAATACAAAATTTTTGCACTACCATGTAAGGAATATTGAAAGGTCCTCAACAGCACTAAGTTATCCAACTTCCAAATATTCCAAAGCAACAGGTAAAGAATAGAGTGGCCATGACTGAGGACAACACAACTTATTTTCTGGGGCACCTACCTCACAACCAGGAAGTTTGCACATTTTTTAATTCTGGAGTTACAGATTGAATGGTTTGGAGCTCAGAGATTTAGTGCTACTTTTTTGTCTACAGAAGCACAATCAGAAAATTTGGTTTCAGATTTTGCAGTTTTGGAATTATCATCTGTAAGTATGTTTTTACATACAATACACATAAATCAAAATCAAAAATCAAAAATCAAAATTTCAAAGCACAGGGATTTGCCGCTAACATTTTCAAGAAACAAATACTAATACCAATTTGCATCTGAATAGGGAAGGTTAACAAAATGTGACTAATAATAGAAAGGTTTTTCTTTTCTTTCTTTTTTCTCCCCCAATCTTTTGCTTTAGGGTTTTGTTTGTTTTTTGTTGGTTGTTTTTGTTGCTGTTGGGGGGTTTGGGGGAGGTTTTTTTTGGTCTTCCTTGGAGTCCATAAATAAAGCAGAACAGTAGCTCTGCTTTGACAAGTTAAAAATCAGGCTTAGAGGGGGGGATTTGAGGTCAACATATTGCTGTTTTGCAGAGAAAGCCTGGAATATTAGTCCCAAAAGGCCAATATATGTCTTCAGACAGCACAGCAAGTTTTATTTCTTATATTTAAAACATTTATGTATACCTATGATACTAGCTGTTTTAAAAGCATTAAGTATAATACCTACCTCTGTTGATTAGGGATGTGTTGGTAATGCTCTTTAGCGGGATAATGAGGCTTCACATCCCTCAAGAGCAAAGTTCCATGCAAATGTTCATTAAGCCATTCAGCCCCACAGCACCAAACAAGTGAGTACCATAATCTCCATTTAACAAATGACACAGTGACGTGCAGAAAAATAATCATGATTTAACCAGCAGCAGTGTCTGGAGCTAAAACAGAATTTAAACCAGTCAGGCATCACAAACTCCAAGCCCTCCACAAAAGCTTTGCATGTCAAATAGCACTTCCTCATAAGAGAGGAAGTAACTAACCTTCTACCTAACCACTAACAAACCTTCTCCATTAAAATGAAATCTCACTGAGGCATCAGAATCTCTCCAACAAGGCTAAAGCAAAAGGGCTTCTGTGAGACTGATTCGTCAGGCAAAAATGTCCACCATGAATATTTCAAAGCCTAGCACTTGGAGGAGGAAAGCTACACAGTAGTTCTGCATTGGGCTAGTTGATTTTGTCTCTAATTTCATATCTTTGACTAAAGCATTTGATTCATGATTCTCTCAGTTAAAATGAGACATTAAAAGGGAGAATTTTAATTTTTATTAGATTTGCTCAGTGCTACTGGATAATAAATAAAATAATAAAACAGCAACCACAGTTGAGATGAATTAACAGGTGTTTTAAGGCATTCTTAGCATCTCAAAATCTCAAGCTGCTAATTGCTATGACACTTTCTCTGTTCTAGTTACAGATTAAAAATGAAGAGATATAAGACTAAATGGTTTGGATGGATTAGTGATAAGATGGTAAAACAACCTTTGATCTCTAGATATTGTATATTGAGCTCCTATCCAGATTTTCAGTTATTTGAAGCTTGTTACTGCTGCATGAAGAGTGTGTAAGATGAATGCAGGGATCAACAAGAAAATTAAATATAAGAACAATAAGCTTATATATTGGCACCAACTGGCTTTGGCATAAAAACTTCATCAAGTGACTGTTCTTCCCCTGATGCTGCTATTTTAGGCAAACAGGCGTTAAAATAATAATAATGTGAGAATGACTTGTATTCTGGATTGTCTTTTTTAAAAATTTAAATACAATAAAAATGAAGTGAGCTATCTTTTAGCTTTCTACTATTGATGTCATTGTGATGCTGCAGTTTGTTCTGTGATCCTTTTTATCACAGATGGGTCAGGAACGACCCTGGGCAGACTTTTTATATAAAATATAAATGAAGGAAGTGTCGAGCAAACAAAACATTGTTATGGACTACCTGTATAGTTCTTGTATCTAATATGACAGTCATCATGATCTGAATGCAAGCCAAATGCCAGGGTAACTGAGCCCTACGGCTTGCAAGGATCACATGCTGCAAGTAGATATTAAAGTTTACTTCATGGACAAAACTGACAAAGAGCCAAACAAGGGTTATGCTTTCCTCTGATGCATGAGATGCTGGAGTTAGGGCTAGTCAGAAAGAGAAATATTTAAAATATCTCAGACATGCTGGATAATATTGTCAGTATATGTGAAAGGATATCGTGAAAGCACAAGTTTCCTTTGCTTACTTTCATGACAGAGGGGCCTATAATCCTTTTTTAGTGGTTCCTTTGTTCTTTTTTTCTACATATGAATAGGCTGAGTAGAATCCTTGTCCATTTTGTTCAGTTACTGATTCAGCCTTTTGCCATTAATTTTACTTGCATTATTTATTATAATTAATTGTTACACTTCATCGATCATTGTGAAATTTAATCCAAGGACATGCATAATCCTTGAAATTCATATATCTTGATATTACATGGATCATAAACCTTAAATTAGGAAAGGATGGACTAATGCACATAAATTGCTTTAGTGTACTTTAGGAAAAGCATTAATTGTCTATACCAGACTGATTATGTCTTTCTGATATGTGCATATCTACCACCGATGCCCTTGCTTTTTGCATAAACTAAATAGAACTGCTTATTCTCACAGTTGTTATAATTATGGGTCATCTCACACGAGGCAGCATTTCAGCTGCTTATTCTCACAGTTGTTATAATTATCTCACACGAGGCAGCATTTCAGTATACTTATTACCCAAAAACTAAATAATTTGCCCAAGAAGGACAGTGCATCTATAAGTAAGTCTAAGTTCCTACTCTTAGATAGAAACTTCCTTTTTTGGAGGTACCCATGCTACGTTCATTTGAAGAATATAAAATGATCAGTTATGCTTCACTGTTATATCACCTAACCGTAATCATTAAATCTTCTTAATTTCAGTATAAAATACAGAAATCTTGTTGTTTATGTTCTCAGCTTTCCATTTTAGTATTTGCAGGCTTAGCCAAACGGTGCTGCTTATAGTGTGCAACACAACAGGAGAACATTTGAAGAACATTTATAGCTGCACCTTCTAATGGCTGGTGTTCAGTTGAGCCTTCAGCCGCCTGCTTGTTTCTCTGAAGATCTGCAGCTGAGAAGCTAGCTGTACCTGCAGAAAACACATAGATCTTAGCAATATGATACTGGAGGATTACAGCTTTAAAGACATGCTATTTTTCTCAACTTAGTTTTAAACTTGCCTACCCAAGAGGGCATTTAATTTAGCTTTTCATGTAGGATCTTTTTAATTCAGCCCTAATAGGTATGATTATGGAGTGTTATGTTCTTGTTATTTTCTCTTTGCAAAAGCAAAATTTTCCCTAGTCTCTTTTCTCTGGTACATAAGATACAGGATAGAAACTTTAAAGAAACTGAAAAGACACATTTTCTCACTGCTTGCTAGAAGACTAAGTAGCCAAGAGATGCAAATATCAATTTCAAATATTGTTACATGTCAGTGGAAATCTTATTGGAATATTAACTAGCCGTAATAATTTTAGCAATTTCTTTCCTCTTGCTCAGGAAAAAAATATATATATATAGTGGTTTATTGATTTCATTAAATTTACAGAGCTCAGATTTCCTATGAAAAGCTCATTACAAAATTTACAAAGCTGTCTCCACAAGAGCTATCCTCCAAAATGAATAGGGATCCAACCTAATCAAGACATTTTATTTGAACAAATCCTGCCTATATAGGTAAGATTGTCAACATCCTTTTGAAGTTACAAAATTATTTTCAGCTAGGATAACTCAGGGAGTTCCGTGTTAATTGGTCATCTACAAATCCCCTGCTTTGGTCCCCATGTAATTTTTTTATCTAAGTACTATCACTATTGAGAAGATTCAAATTCATCTTTTACTGGGATTTGGGAAGTTCATCCTGATCCTCAGTGGAAAGACTCCAGCAGACACCACTTCATGAAGCCCCATGTAAGCTACAATAGCTCAAATGTACCTCAGCTAGTGCAGGAAGCAAAGTTTTAATGTTACTGCAGCATTCTGCAAGAGCTCATTTGACTTGGACTTATTCCTCCTTTGTTGCATTATTCCACATACTATTCAATATGTTTCTGTGCATATTAATTTGATTTCTCTCCACGAAGATGGGAGAAAATAAGAAAAGGATCATTTCAGCCAAGAAAACTTCTTCTTTCAATATTTACAGGCTCCTTATAAAACATTTGTCTGGGCAAATGGAAAGATATATTTGCAATACCGATCTTCATTTGCTACTCTGTCTCCCTCATATACACACCATGCTCTGAGATATTCTCCTCTGACAGTAGAGATCAATATATTCTTCATATCTTAAAACCATCAGGTAACACTTCAGTGATTAGGGGATTGATTCTTCTCTCTGTTGTGCTGCTGTCAGCCTGGAATAATTGAACTGAAACGTGTGAACCTATATTGTAGTAAGTGAGACCACAATCAAGTCACCTAACTGATATGATTCCTTTTGCATCCCAAATCCATAACAGGAATAAATAAATAAATAGAAAGGTCTCCAAAATTATTTTTCTCCTTTGTGCACAGTAAATTTAACACTTCTTTTAAACTAAGAATTTGGTTTAATTTCATCTTTGTGAAATGATGCGTATGTTTTATTCATCCTCTGCACATTGAAAGAAAAGAGGACTGTTCTCATGCCTCTCTAAACACATACACACATACTTAAGCATGCATGATATTATACATATGTACACAAACACAAAGATGTGCATGCACACACATAAAATGTACACCCTCGTATATGTATAAACATATGTATAAGCATACTTTGATCCCCATATAAATATTTGCTATAAAAGAGAATATATAGCAAATATAGTTGCTCTCTCCTTGTCTACTTCCTTCCATCTTTTCAATTATATTTTCTCTTTTCTTTTCTAGAATAAAAATTTTCACTGGAGATGCCTGCAAAGTTTAAAAGTTTGCATGCATCAAATGAGAAAATTGTAAGTGCATATTTCTTGTTTTAGACATTCCAGAGAAAGACAAGGTCAGGAGTCAGAACAGCAGAGACATTCTATCTGGTTAGCAAAACATGGAAGAAATAGAAATTAGACTTTATGGTATCAAGCGAGTCAGTACATTAGCCCCTTGAATGTCTTTTTAGTATACAACCATCATTTTTCCTTATAACTTAGTATCACTCTTACTCACCATTACTAATTACATAAGAACATTCTGGCAAGTCCTCAGTCTCACACCACACTGCCTGCAATAAGTAAGTACTATTTTTTTTTTGGCTTATATGCACGTATCCGCTTTATCACTGTATTAAAATTACACCCCTCAGACAATTGACTCTGAAAGTGTACAAGATAAAGAAGGAAAAGATGCCCAACATTTTCTCCAAGTAAGCCTATTGGGCCTACATTTTGCTAGTCAGATCTAGAACCTCTGCCAACTTCCAATGCAGCTGGTAAGGCAAAATGCAGTGTGCAAAGGACACCTGTTTTTCTGTTGTTTCTTTCTTTTCCCCACTCAATTTCAGTACATCTGCCCAAAAGTCAATGAGGAGAACATGTGAGATTTAAGGGTGTTTCCATGGGGCAGCCATCTGCTTTATGTTTTTTCAGAATACAGCATTATACCTCAGCTTTATGTGCATTGGTTCAGATTTATAACATTTTATGTAACTGTGACCCATCATGATGAATATCACAGATGATGATAGGCTCGTTAAGCACATCTCATTTTAGTCAAACTGCAAGTGGCATTTTGTTTATATGGTTCATTTCGCCAACAAATTAGATTTCAAATTGATTGCTTTCCAAAATGACTTTGTTCATCAATTTCTAGAATAGGCAATTACAAAGACTATACTAGTAATTAATAAGCCTCTATATCAACAGTGCTCGGCAGCAGTAGTGAAGTTTAAGGGGATTCAGAAGTTTATTTTTAGGTTCCATCAGAGCTGTCCAGAATCTCATAAAAGAATGATTAACAGAAATACTCTTTATACTGTAAAATTAAAAGTCTAATATCTTTCACTGAGCTAAGCCCATTATTTTCACCTTAGCCTTTGGTAGAGAAAAAAAAATAGAAAGACATCTAATTTGTGAAAAATTTAAATAAGAAACACAGTCTGTAGTTATTTTCAATTATGGGAAAGAAGGGAAAGAAAGAAAGGACCTAGATTAAAATTCTTGATCTGCCACAGACTTGCTAAAAGACATTGGATAAATACCTAGGACTTGTCTGCATGTCCAAATCTAATTCAAAAGGAATAGTACAAGTCAAATGAGCTTTGGTATAATGTTGCAATAACAATGACACTCTGCTTCTGGTACTTGATCTAGCTAAGGTACTACTGCGCTGTATTATGATGTGCTTTTTTAAACATACTACAAATCACTTGCCATAAGTCAGTGAGGAAGTCTACCTTAGCATGTACCTTAATCAGTTTTTCTGTTCTCATTCTGCTACATGAGAGATACATCATTTCCTACATTACAAGATTACATGAGGAGTAATATTTGAAAGGTTTTGTGGCTTTCAAACATTACAGTACTGAGTTATATCTACAGTAACATTCCTGTTAATTCTTCTAATGGCAGGTCTTTTCTAGTCTAAGTTACAGGGAGTCTTTTTTCAATTATCTTCACAGTGATAACCTTTCACCCAATATGCCTAAACATCTCAAATAACATCTTCATGGGAGTATTCTTGTACAGGACCATCTCCTCCTTCCTCTCTGCTGACCAATGTCACATTCTCAATTGTGGGACCAGATACACTTTCTTGCACAGTGTCTCTAGACCAGGTATTCCATTACATGAAACACAACATTTTAGAATGAATTGTAGTAGTTTTCTTACCCAAAGTCCAGCTGATTTCTAAATTATAATTTTGAAGGGCTATTAACCTAAGACATAAAGCAAAGCCTTTGGGATTTTCCATAAAAATTAGGAAGGGAAACGTAAAGCATCAATTTTCTCACCATTTAACAGAAGAGCAGATACTAACTATCAGTATTTGTTAAAAAATGAATGTAAACAGTTCATGTCCTTGCTCTGAATATCAGGCTGTGGCAGCAAACTATTAAGCTGGCTAACCATGTGCAACACCGAATAACTAAAGTGCCAGAGCATGGAGAAGAGCCAACACCTGATGAAAATGGAAATAAAATTTAAAAAGACTGTGAAGTTTGTAAATATCTGAGGTGAGCACTGAGGTGATGGAGTAAATGAGAAATAATGACAGTCTATTACCCCCCGAAAAGGAGTAATGAGAAATAAACAAGCCAGAAGAGAATGTAAGCCTCAGAGGTCCTGAAACTGCAAGGAAAAATAAAGACAGCTGAAATATACACTTATATCTCTGATGTTATTGGAGGCACTTACTCTTGCACATTGAAGACTACATTCTCAGCACCACTGTCCAAAGCTAGGTAGAAGGGATGATTTATTACAAACAAATACTCCACCTTAGCCTGTTATACCCCACTTTCTCTCTGAACCAGATTTTCCCTATATATTTAACAAAAATGGAGCCTGTGCCACACTGAAAGCATCTGCTAATTTTTCAGACTAATTCAGTTAATCTTCAGAGTTACCTCAGTTTTAAGATGTCCAGGCAGCCCAACCCTTTTGGCGTTTAAGGAAAATAAAAGTTTTTCTAACCACTCTCCATATTAAAAGAGTAACATCGGAAAACTGAGAGTCAGGCAGATACTATGGAAAAAAAAAATCTTGTTTGGTCTCCTGTAAAAATGATGTCTATATTATCACACTTTTGCATGTATACACATATTTTCTCTTTTCCTTAAATAACCTTTGAATTACATTGAATGCTTCATGTTATTTCAGGTACTCTGAATGAAAAAAAATATACATATATACACCAAAAAATTTAAATAATTCTTAGGGCAATACAAATGTCATGGGGGCTCACAGAAGACCAAAACATGTACATAGTATGGATGCAGTTAACCTGCTTGAGGGAACCAGCACTGACAGGTATGAACGCTGGCCAGTCACTTGCATTTGTTCTGTGGGGCAGGAATCACTTTTAAAGACATATGCCTTTAATGTAAATGTAGACTAATTTGCCTCATCTAAATATCTGCCAGTCATAGCCATTAATTGACTGTTCTTGAACAACTGTTTCAAGCATTGCTTGAAGTGTTCTTACTACCTATTCATTGTACTTTAGTTTTACCTAAGAAAGTACTCCTTTTACCTGTCTCCACAAGTAGCCTCACTCACCACATGTAGCCTCACTCGCGGTAACTTCCTCACATTAAACTATCATATTTACCTGCATGACATGCTTAATACATCCCTATGTTCCTCAGGATGATGAGCAGCAATGCAGCAATAAATACATTAAATTAAAAGTTAATTATCATTAAGAATGACAACTTTTACATTATCTAATATTTTACATTATTTAGTCCTACTGATTTGCAGCTCTTGCAGCTCAAGGGAGCACATCTACCAAAGAAGCAAACCTCCTCAACTTCGATACAGATGGCATAAAAATCAGAGAATATTGCCGTCAAATTAACAATTTTAACTAACTTATATTTTACTTAGTTTTGGTTGAAAACTTACCCTAAATATGAACTAATATAACTACCTGAGGTTTCTGTCCAGCAATTAGCATTTTTTTTCCCTCAAGCAGGTTTTGACTCCTTCCTAAATAATTAAAAATTAGCCCACAAATATCTTATCCAAACTCTCCCTTAAATTTTGTTCCAGGTTTGACCTTCAAGCCTGCAAGACTTGCATCTGATAAAAGACACTACCACTGCACTGTAATAAGCTATGATAAACTACATCATCTTTTTCTGCCATAGATATGATCCTCAATGTGGATGATCAGTATGCAGTTTCCTCAACCTTAATTCAAAAGGACAATTTCTGCTTCAAAACAAAATCCCTGTCCATCATTAATAATGACATTTAAAATTCTTACAAACTAAACCCATTACTATTGCAGCAAGCATTAAAAAAAAAAGTTTTCCACTTGGCCTTAATGATTTGGGTCATGTGGAAGACATAAACTAGATTATGAAACAAAATGAGTTCAGTTTTCACTTACATGAGAATGTATTTCCTACACCAGAAAAGTTTATTTTACATGCTGTATTAGCTGTCTTAATATACTCAGTGCATATACTGCAATGAGTCTACATATAATACACTAAGGAATTAAAGGCTCAGAGTACTGAAATTAAAGGTTCCATTATTTTTCAGGTAATTTATTTTGCATCACCATATTATAAGATTGAGGACAGATGCTCTGGCCCTTTGCCTCAACTCTGCAGACGGTTCACCTTTTTTATATGAGTACTTCCTATAAATTCAACAAGTCCCAGTGGTATAGTGAAACATGCACATAATATTGCCTGATCAGGGCCCTCATCTTGATTTGCTATGTTCACTAGATGCTGTGTTTTCCCTCTTCTTGCCAGACTCCTTTTCTGTGAACTATCTTTTCACAAGATCACTCCTGCCTTCCAAATCCATCGCTGTGTAGGACTGCATTCACACCTAGCAGGTACCTCGCATCTATTTCCATCTTATTGCATAAGCCAGACCTTTCAGTGCATCAAACATGACTTCTTCATCTGGAATTCTCCTCTCCCGAAACCCTCTGACTATTTCCTCCTGACCTCAGCTTGTCTGATTGCTCCAGGTCCTATATAAAGTATAGACAGATTTCCTTTGACAAGATTTTCCATGAAAACGAAGGCCTCTAGGACAAGGATGTTCAGAAGGACTTCAGTAATGTTTAGCCATGGGGGGTGTCCTTGCTTAGCTTTTTCCTTTAGAGAGATTTTATAAAGACTTCATGATCCTGAGAGTTTAACAGACTGGGTTCTCCAGGGATTTGGAGAAGCTTGAGGTGGGGAGAGGAAGAAAAAAAAAAAAAGTAAAAGAGTTATATGCTAGTTCTAAACCAATTCCCTCATACTTTTAGCTCTCTACTTCTTCTATCTGGCATTTCTGGGCTTAATAAAGTTTTTAGACATATCTGAGGACAATATTCCTGCAAATAATATATAGATGTAATGTGTAAATTCTGTGCATGCAGTATAAGCATTCCACATGCCATTTAATTTTCACAAAGATTCCACAAGTGCAATGTATTTTTCTTAAAGTTAGGGAACTAATATTTTTTCTTCCTTTAGTTGATGGTTGTAATGTCTGCAGAGCCGTCCATTAGGCAGGTAGAAACTGTCACAGATTTTTTTATTATACTGTATTAGCATAAAAGTCACATAGTTCACGTTTAGTAAATGAATAAGAAAGAACTAAGTTTGTTTTAACTTCGGAAGAGTCTGTAGTATTTTTGGATAGGTAAATTAACCACTATCTGCCATTTTTGATGCAATATGGAACTGAAGTCATGAATATTTAGAGGCATTTAATTTTCCAAATAGCTCTGTTCACAAATTTGATACAATAGTCCCTGTATACTGACAGTATTCTAATAGAATAATTTGTTCTTTTTAACTGTAGGGTTCTGTGGTTGCCCATGGCTGTATTTTTCCCAAGATGAATGTGTTTCAGCTATAAATTGTAATACTTCTGTTACATCAACTTACAAAGAGTATATTTAAGACTTACTTAGATATGATTATTTGATGTCACATGAATCATAGAATCATAGAATCATAAAATTGTTAAGGGTTGAAAGGACCTCTAGAGATCATCTAGTCCAACCCCCCTGCACACGCAGGGTCACCTAGAGCACGTGGCACAGAACTGCGTCCAAGTGGGTTTTGAAGATCTCCAGAGAAGGAGACTCCACAACCTCTCTGGGCAGCCTGTTCCAGGGCTCTGTCACCCTCACTGTCAAAAAATTTTTCCTTAAGTTCCTGTGGAACTTTTGATGCTTCAGTTTCTGGCCATTTCTTCTCCAGGCTGAACAGGCCCAGCTCCCTCAGCCTCTCCTCATAGGGCAGATGTTCCAGGCCCCTGATCATCCTTGTAGCCCTGCGCTGGACTCTCTCCAGCAGCTCCACATCCCTCTTGTACTGTGGAGCCCAGAACTGGACACAATACTCCAGATGTGGCCTCATCAGGGCTGCGTAGATGGGCAGGATCACCTCCCTCGACCTACTGGAGCCGCTCTTCTTAATGGATCCCCCAGGATCCCATTGGCCTTCTTGGCCACGAGGGCACACTGCTGCCTCATGGTCAACTTGTCGTCCACCATGACACCCAGGTCTTTCTCTGCAGAGCTGCTCTCCAGAAGGTCAATCCCCAGCCTGTCCTGGTGTCTGGGGTTATTCTTCCCCAGGTGCAGGGCCTTGCACTTGCCCTTGTTGAATTTCATAAGGTTTCTCACTGCCTAGTTGTCCACTCTGTAACAGTTTCTTCTGAAAGGAAGCTACCAATTATCAGTACCTACTGTCCAACCTTATTTGCTCCTAGATATAGAAGGAAAATACTTTTAGTCAACAGGGTTTATAAAACTGAACATTCTCCCTTTCCCTGCCTTGAGCACAGTATTAGAAAGAAATGAAATAATTCATAAAGTTACATTTTTAGGGCAAGAGGAGCCATGCTAGAAAATAAAGAAGACCAGGTAATTTTGTGGGGTTGTTGCCCCACAAAGTTGACAAAGAGTCAACTTTAGCTGTAGATCTGAATGAAAGTTATCAACAAGTAAAAAGAGATTTAGTTGTTTCATTTTATAACAGATACTCTTCCTTCCAAAACAGGTTTTCACAACATTTTTTTTGCTGTTGTTGTTGTTAAACTTTTAATGGACTATAGATCGATAAAAAGATTAAAACAGCTAACAACTCTAGGAGTTGTACAGTAAAAGTTTAGATTCTTAATGAATTCCCAGCCCAGAGATTTCAACTCAGAATTCAGTTTCTAATGCTTCAGAAGTAGAAAAAAAATCAAAGACCCTCCAAAATAGTATTTAAATTTAACTTGCTAAGTTCTTTTTCTTTTCTGAACTTGTTAAAGCCTTGATTTTCAAAATGCTGAAAAAAAGTATCCTTTCTGGACTTTTCCTTGTACTGCTTTTGAACATCTTTTGAAACAAAGTGAATTTTATAGAAAATTAAATGGGGATGGAAGAGGCAACTAGAAGCAGCAACTGTTAAAATTCCAGTCCTAGTGATTTATCTGTCTCTTCTTTTAGTATCCAGGTAAAGTTACTGTTTCATCTGCCTATGTCTTCAAATTCTGTTCTGTGTGATATAACGTCTAACTTATATTTTTCATTCCAGAAAGTCTTTTTTTTCTCTTCATTATGATGATTGAAGAATTGTAGATTGTATTCGATGCATTAAAAGTATCTTGAAATTAGATTGGTATCAAATCCCTCACACTTGACACAAATACAATCAAGATCTTTCCCAGACAGTTATAGCTAGGTAACCTAAAGCTGAATTAACAGATGCTTTTAAGATGCAAGTCTGCTTACATTCTAAAGAACACAGATATACTGAAAATGAAGAGACATTAAGTATGTTACAATTTTAGGTTCAATAAGGGCATAGTGTGTACGAGTTGAAACATTTCAATAATGACAATAAAAGGTCAGCATTTTAACTGAAAAGAAACTTATAGGCTATAGAAGTAAAAATCATTTTGCACTATGTAGCTATGATATTCCCACAGTGTGTTCAGCAGACTTAGTTCTCATTCACCTCGCGTTGAGGACCTGTGGAAGCACATTATGGCTTTTTCTTTGGCTGTGCATCCCACTTTCATTTGCTATTTTCTTTTGGAACATGGCTTATGTGCCCTCCCACGGACCTGGGTCTATTGCAGAAAACATTACAATCCAGATAGAGCCAATATCTCTGTTTTCAGAAAATAATACAGGAAGAGATTTCTGACAGCAACTACCTTTGATCTAGTAGAAGGTATACTAGAAATGGATGTTGAAGATAAACAAATTCAAAATAAAGTATTTCTTTTGTGAAACTGCCAGTGGTATTTATCCTTTGGAACGGCTTAGATAGGGAAGTGATTATTTCTTTCTCACCTGAAAGCCTTTCCTCAAAACTAAATGTCATTCCAAAAGATAAGCTACCTTGCAGTAATAGCTTGGATTTGATGTTTAATTTACTGGGAGAGTTTGTAACATCTGCAATGCAGGACTGAGGCAGGGTTATTAGAGAAGTCCCTTTGACTCTTGATCTATAATGCTATGAGGAGAAAGAATGGAGAATAGTCAACAGATCACAGACACACAGATTCAGTGTGTCTCATTGCTTCTTTCTGCAATGACGCCTAATTCCCTGGGACACCATGTACACTTAAGAACTCTAAGAATAATTGTGCATCTCTTAACCAGTCTGCTGATTCAGAAACTGAAAGAGCTATTAACAGGCTAAAAAAAAAATTCTCAATGATACATCATAGTTAAGCAAAGCACATGTAGTCACTGCTCAAGGCATGTGGGGCACATTCAAAACTCTGCTCTCTTGCCCCCATGTTTTGGACGTCTGCTTGGGGAGAAAGTATTTGCATCGTGAGTTTTTCCTTGCTACTTTTCATTTACTGTATTTCATTTTATTAATACAGTAGTCACTGGCATAGCTCACATGCCTTTTAGAGGAGCTTAACAGATGAATACAGTGCTATTACTTAGGATTTATCAATCACATTACAATCATACTTTGTTCTACTTGTGCTGGGAGCCTGCATTATTAACTTTAAGACACCTAACTTAAAGATGTTGAAATGCAAATACTTACCATTTCACAGAATCACAGACTGGTTGAGGTTGGAAGGGACCTCTAGAGATCATCTAGCCCAACTCCCCTGCTCCAGCAGGGACACCTAGAGCACGTGGCACAGGGTGACATCCAGGTGGGTTTGAAAGATCTCCAGAGAAGGAGACTCCACAGTCTCTCTGGGCAGCCTGTTCCAGGGCTCTGCCACCCTCACAGTAAAGAATTCTTCCTCATATGGAGATGGAGCTTCCTGTGTTTCTGTTTGTCCCCAATAACCCCAAACACCTAATCTAGAGATATAAAAAGCCTCTTTTGATTTTTAAACTATTATTGTTTAATGTATGTAATCAATGTGACTAGAAAATATTTTTATTTTTAAAACATCAAAATTTAAATCACTGTATAAATTTGGAGGTGTTTGCTTCATAATTTTATGCTCGGGTCGGCTGTGTTTTTTGAATTCTGCAAACTAAAAACATTATTGCTGAAACCTTAGTCTAGAGGTCTCTGTAAATTAAAGGGCAAAGTCTTCAAAAATTAAACATTTTATAAAACTAGTACCATTCAAAGGAGAGAACTACGCTCATTCTAGAATGCCATGTGGAGTGAAATAACAACAAGCACCACCGAGGGTAGTAGTAAGTGAACCGAATAACAGGCTGGGAGCTGTTACCACTCTTCATAGTGCTCAAAATGGTATAAAAAGTGAGCTGCTTTAAGAGATATCTGATTTCATAACATTGATTTCTGTAATAATAGAGCCTGACCAGTTTTAAAGCCATAAGTTTGTTTTCCCGTAAGTCCACTATGTTTATTATTCTAATTGGGCCACAATATTCATCCCTAAACACATTAAAGGCATAAAAAGCACTTTTCCAACAGGTAAAAACTCTGTCATCTCTTGGCTGAAACAGACTAACATTGTCAAACTAGAATTGGGAGTGGAAACTACATAGGGAAATGGATGGAAGCAAAAATGTCAGGTAAAAAAATTAACCACATTGCTTTACTTTTTCTTTTCATTCTGCCAGACAACAAAAGGCCATGAGTGGTGCATTAGAAAATGGCTTCAGTTCTGATGCAAGAAGGTTTATTTTACTAAATCACAAATTAGTCTATAGAGCCTAGTTTTCCTGAAGAAGCCTTTTAACCAAACAATTGGCCCAAATTATTAAAATTTGGCCCTGGCCCAAATTATTAAAATTTATTTATTCTCATTTTATTTGTGATCCATGGAAAATGCACTGTATTAACCATTGCTCTGTATAGTTTTCTCTGAAATTATATAAGGCTTCCTTTTTTGCTCCCTCACACAGCCTTAAAAATCAGAAATAAATATAGTGAAGTAGGTGGCATTCACTAGAGAACAAACTTTATACTTTAACTCATTGTTTCGGCTTTCTTTCCTCTCCTACCTCCTACCATTATTTTAGCACAAAGGTGACTAAGGTCAGTATATTTTGCTTTCAGCCTTGATCCCAGGCTACATCTTTGCTATATTTATAGGGAATGAGGCAGATCAAAGACCTCTAAATCAGCTGCAGAAATAGCTAAGGCTTGCTTAAACAACAGCTGAGAAACACTTTGCATGCACCATTTGACCCAGCCTCAACTCTGATGTCATGATGGATGAGAAATCATTGTGGCTCAACAAGAAAAGTAGCAGGAGCCACTTACAGCATGAATGGTAAATGGAATATTATGCCCATTTATGAAACCCCAGCTTTTCAAAAAAGATCTATTTCAATAAGACAAAAAACATGAACATTTACAACTTGCAAAGAACTTTTTTCAAAAATAATGTGGGTGACAGCTAAAAATTGCTGCTTCTTTTATCTAGAATTGCGATCATAGCTCTGAAGATCAAAAGTACTAATGTTTTAATTTTGCTCTATATTTCAAGAGATGCCTCTATTCACACGAACACAAGATGAGACAAACATACAATTAAAATATTTCCCTGACATATTTCGATGCAGTAAAATTAGTACACAGTGAAAAAGATGGGGTCAGATCACAGCATGTTCGTACGTAACGTCAATAAAAGTAATTAATTTGAAGCTAGCTGAGTTATGGCTTCTTTCTTTAATGCTGAATTACTCTTTAAAGCAGTTACTATTAGAAAAGGGGAAAATACAGGATTGGCTAGTCTCCATTCAAACATTTGGCTGATAATCACACATCTAACTATTTGATTCAAACACTTCCAAACCTATTCCCCACAAATACACAGTCATTAATATAAATATCCTCAACTCTACTGTAAATTAGCCAATAAAATTTCCTTCAGAGCTCTCCTGTGTTCTTAGCTTTGGGGAACATTTCTGGATGACATTTCTCAGAATATACTTAGCATCATACATATATATTCTTCTGAAATCTACTAATGCTTACACAGAATGTGAGGATACCAGGATGAGATTACAGCCTTAAATAGGGATTTCCCTAATTTTTCTGTTTAATATTATTTAATAATCTCTGCTTTAGAATGTAATATTTATAGTCTGTGAATAGATTCTAGACAGTTTTGTAACAAATGTGAAAATTACAAAAGCCAAAAAGACACACTTTCCCAAAAAGATCTTCCAGCTGCTCAGAGCCAAGTACATTTGATGATTAATGTAGGGAGTTGCCACATTATGCCCACATATCATCCAATAGGCAAATCAAAGACCTTCCTCTACAGTGACAGCATTCAGCACTTTTTTTTTGATTAGTTTGCAGATCTTCTGTGTGTTGTTTTGTAACCAGATAGAAGATATCTAATGATAGTATATAATGATAGAAAAATTTACTGATTTTCTCTCTCTTTTGGAAGGATCTCTAGGACATTATTGAATACACCTGGATATAAAATAAGTCACCAAAAAGAAAAAAAAATGAAAGAAAAAAAAAAGATTCAAAATGAGTCAGTGACTAAATTATAAAAACAAAAAGACTGGAAAAGGAACTTTTAAATCGTACCTTCAGGCTTGGTATCTTATCTCAGTATGACAGAGAGAATTTGTTTGGTTTTAGTTTGTTTTTGCTTACTGGGGAGGAAATGTTGTCAGGTAATTATCAGATGAAGACAAAAGAAAACTTTTCTTGTTCCTTGTTTTTTGGCAAATTAGAGATCTCATTTCGCAGACCAACAAAAACAGAGAACCATGGAACACCCCATTTCTTCCTGCCAACGATGTCTTGATTCCCTGCTGAATTATGATATGTATTTTCAATCTCTATTTGAATTTGTGCCTCTGCAAAAGTATGCATTTTTTGCGTAGAAAATCTCTGCACTTTTGGCATCTGATAGGCATAAATATTCAGCTATGAGTTAAAATGCATAAATCGCAGTGCTGCTGTTAAAAATGTGAACAAGAACAAGTCTGCATTTTATGACAGGGATACCTTTCTTATCTATTGCTTTCTTATAAACAGAGATAACATTTCACAATCTAGAATGGGAAAATGTAATAGAAGGCAACATTAAGGACCTTTTTCCCTCTCCTCTTGTAAGTGTGCTAGTTCTTTGGTCTAGACTTGAATCCACATTAACAGCCTGCTACATCAGAAAAAGGCTTTAGGGGCAAAGAGCTTTATCATAGCACACCCTGCATTCTGAAGACATATGCTAACATATGAGGATTCCCAATTCTGCCAAACACCTAACAAATTTCAACAACTAGTAGATGAATTCAATGGATTTCAAAATTGAGATAGTCAGGCTCTGGAAGAGCTTATTAACTGACTATAACACGTTTGTTATGGTGCCAGGACTTAAGCTGAGGTTAGATTATTTTCTAAAAAATACAAGAGAACCACTCTCTGTCTTCACAAAGTGTTGGGCTGGATGTATTCAATGGTTGGAATTTTCTGGCCAGATGGCCAATTAAAACAGCCCAAAAGCATTCAAAAATTACATAGTTGCACCACCTCACCTCTTCTGCCCAGCATCCGCTCATCAGCTAAACATATCAGAGCATATACAGAAGTGCAGAAAATGAAGAGAGAGAGCATGCTAAAAGAGTTAATTCTAATAATAAAACCAGTAATTGTCAGTACATTTCTCCATTTAAAACACCTCTGTACAATGTAGAACAGAAATATTCCTGAAAACAAAATGAACATTAAGTAGGCTTAATGTTCATTACTCATAGAATACTCTGACTGTATGTGTCTGAGCTATAAATTTTTCTTGAAAGGAGCTGCAGTAATTTTTTACCAACATTACATAAATACATGCTTTCCTCAGTATGTCAATTAATTTCTAGATTATTTTATTTTCTTTAAGGAGCTATAAGACTTGGGGGAACAAACCAAATAAATGTAAGAAATTATAAAAACTAATTTTCCTTAATTCACTCTTTCTTTTCTTGTTGACATTTTGCAAAGAAGATGAATGCTACATTACATAAATATCAGAGGATCAAAAATTATACAACTGTCTTCCTTTCTGTGTGATATCTGACAAGTCCAGCTAAATTCCCCTTGAGGGACTGGATGCCTTCTCATTCTTTGGCTTGTTAAAAACAATCTGGTTATGTGTGAGATCACTTTCTTTTCTATCTTACATAACAGGATTTAGAACTACATTGTCACTCTTATGACTCAAGGCTTGAGTTCTCCAGGTTTATCAGAGGATATAGCTTCCTTCATGGCATGCCCAGAATTCTGTAGTAGTCCATCAGAGCAGCACGTTGTCGGGTAAAAGCCTGTCTGGTTTACAAAACTTTGAATTTATCTTTGCATTCAGCTGAAACAGGAGATAAGATTTATCATACAGAAGAGTGTGTTCAGCTGAAACAGGAGATAAGATTTACCATACAGAAGAGTGTGCAGCATTAGACAATAGTTTGTTGATTGAATGTTTTTCAAATACATGGTATGACAGTGTCTCAGTGCCAATATAAATTTCTAAATAAATAACTTCTAATGCTTTTGTCTGCCTGTTAGTTTGAAAAGAAACTGTATACCTTTCCCAAAAGACACATCAGCTGCCTGGTATTTGACAGCAAGTGAAACAGATTATATGCAAATCCAGAAATGTGCTACTCTGGCTCTAATCCTCCTTTGTTTGTGGCATGCAGCTGCAGTTTTAGGCAATATGATGAAGTAAATGGGCCACGCCAGACTCGGTAATGACAATAAAATGTTTGAAAAATATTTGTGGTAAATTATTCAAATGTTCCTTTCCTATAAAATATTCAGAACATTAACATTTTTCATATGCTAAATAGTTGCAAGCGCTTGGGATGTTAAATCACTCATTAAAGGACCTCAGTGAGGTCATGTGAATGCTATTAATTATGGGCCACCAGGGATAGATTTAGTGAGGCGATTCTTCAGATGACTCTTCTCCAGTTATTGGCCATAACCCGGAGTAGAGCTGAGTAACTCATGCAGTTTACTGAGAGCTGGAATACTGCAGTTAATCATCACTTCAGGATGTTCTTAGGAGAGTCCACTCCAGTTGGAGTATATGCTTTCAATAGACATGACGGTTCAAAGACATATTCAGCATTGCTTTAAGAATGTCAGAAATACCGAAACAAACTCAAACGCAATATTTTCCACAAGATAGCATTGAAATGTCTTGCATTCTCAACAGAGAGTAATTTTTGCATATAGCTAAAGAAAGACCACTTAATAACGATTGCTACATTTAACAAATCTCATTCTTCAGGTCTCCATCCTGTAAAAGACGTGTGACAAAGCCAAGTAGTGGATGCCAGACAAGACCCACCCTAACATCATACACATGGAGAGGTTTACCTCCTGCCTTTCAGTTCCAGCACTTGCATTCTTCCTATAGACTAAACAAATGTGAAGCAGTTACAAAAGGATTCTGCTAAACTTTTTCACTGAGTCTAACGGACAAGAGAGGAGAGCTACTTTCCTGCTGGCACTCATTCCATCCACTTACAGTGCAAAGGCAGCTGTCATCCAGCTGGACAGGCAAAGGGAAAAACTGACCCAAAAGAGACAGAACATGTGGTCCCTCAGCATTTAGAGCATTTAGATCTGTTCATTCTCCTTTCCAAAGTTCAGGCACAGAGAAAGGGAATGAGCTTTCCAGCTCTCCAGGAACATTTCTTGGGATGGAGATTGAAATCCAAGGCAGAGTGTAGCTGAAGTAAACTGAGAGATTCAACTGGCACTTGAGCTTTCTTCTTCT
This sequence comes from Tinamus guttatus, assembly GCF_000705375.1. The sequence continues at coordinate 21,559 of NW_010579278.1, read as the reverse complement.
TTGACTATTCCATCTCTTTCTTTCTGAGATTCCATCTCTAAATTTACCTTTGATATCTGCAGGATGCCAGCCACCTTCTATATTTCCTTTTAATCCCTTTCTCTATTTCTTTAGTCATTTTTCTCAAGAGTTATTACTTGGTTTGGAAGCACCTTCTGCTATTATTTCCTCCCACAGAAAAATGAGCTTCAAAGAACATGGAAATAGCCCATCTCAGATGTATTTCTTTTCAAAGATTTTGGGATTTTTCAAGAAGTTTCATCATTTAAGACTCAATGATATACTGATCTTAGATATAAACTAATGAACCCCTCTCTATTCTTTCAGATACACAGGCCATTTCAGAGAAATTACTTCCCCAATTACTTTTTGCTGTTAGAAAGGTTTTGGAAAATTCCAGTAATATAAAAAGATTCTCAAGTTATATGTCAGTTTTTTTCCAGCGACCCACATTTCACTCCTCGGCCTATGTCAAGGATCCTTCAAGGGTCCTCAAAAGCATACAGCCCATTTCCAGGTGAGCACCTTCCATCAGGGCTGGGCATCAGCACTGTTGACATACAGGAATGGGCTAGCAACAGCATGGAGCTCAGTTTGGGCTGCAATAAACTCTTGATAAACTGAGAGGAAGTTTTGGCGACTGACTCACAGAAACAGTCTGCTTTAAGCTGTACAGACAATGTTACCCAGATAGATAGTGTAAAGCTAACTCTAACTCTGGAAAGTATACAGGAACTGCGGACACTACAATATGGATATACTCACAAAAAATAACTTTCTTCACAAAACTGACACAATTGCCAAAGCATATCACACTGCCTAGCATAAAAGCTATCAAGCATCTATATGAGCATCTAACTTCTCTTTGATACAGTCATAGAGACTGTGATGGTATCATAATGGTGGGTATCATGACAGTACTAAGCATGCATTGTCATTAACAATTCATACAACTCACAAGCAAAAATGTTTCTTTTTTTTCTTAAAAGCAATATTCAGAAATTAAATAATTAAAACATAAGCATTATGATAAACTCCTCGGTATGTTCCATAGAAAACATCTGTGGTATTGTAATTTTTTTTTTAATCAATACCATGAAATATGGTATGAAGTATACTGTGAAAGTACTGGTACAGTTCAATCTGATATATACACTTCAATATCCATTAAAATATTATGCAAATATTTATGTGTCAGTTAAGGGAAAATCCCATGTAGAGATGATATTCATTAATGCTAAAGACTAAGAAGGAGTCTTACTCAAAAAAAAAAAAAAAAAAAAAAAAAGAAAGGAAACCAAAGACACATGGAAGTGACATTTCCTGAGCTGTATCCCATAGAGAAGAATCCAGCAGGCAAATGTAGAAACCAAATGTAAAGTTTCCCCCACTTATGGAAGAATGGGGAAAAAAAAGAGCAGAAAGTATTAGTATCTTTTGCGGCAGGGAGGTAAGATAAATACTCTTCACGTTGGTTTCATTCAAAATTGATTTTCAGACACAAGACTGGTGAGATTTTTATCATGTGGAGCTGTGACATTCAGTATGAATATAATGACGTGTTTCATAATATTAGCAGTGTAATGGATGAAATGTAAAGTTTAAATGACAAATCAAAACCCATATGCTAAAAAGCATGGAGTACAGTTTAACACACTTAAGTAACAGTTCTTGTTGCAATAGGAAAAATAAAATACTGTGTAAAAGGGCTGCAGAGTGGAGAACTATACCTGACACATAGCCAGGTGTATATAAATACTTGCTTATATCAGATATTTTGTTCCTTCCTGGCTTTCCTACTTCTTAGGAATTTATTGATACAGTTTTTTTTTTCCAAACATATACAAAATGCCAACATTTCAACTGGAAGAAACTCCATTTAGGAAGAAAGCAAGGTGTGGATTTTTTTTAAACAGATTAGAACCTGCTCACCATTCATATATCTGTGGAAATTAAGTAAAATTCAACATAAGTCTAATTTGAATTCTGCAATTTTGCTCAGTAAATTAGGCTAGGCAGTAATAGAAAGTACCTTTTTAGCCTGTCTTCACACTCTTTTTGGCATCTGTTTATGAAGCAAGTTGGAAAGATGTGCTGCACTCTATCAATGCTTTGCATTGAATTAAACATGCACTGATAAAAAATGGAATTGGCGTTTTCCTTTGCCTTTTGCTTTTATTAAGAGGCTGAATAAAGTCTCTTGGATATGTCCAACAATACTGTAATAACTTCCAGACTTATTTCAGCAGTCCAAAGGAAGTGTCATCTAGTGGTCAGAATAGCTGAAGCCAGAATATTTAAATTCTATTCTCATGCTGAGGACACCTGAAGCAAGCCAACCTGTCTTGATTTTTAAAAAGTTTCCAACATATGATGCAACTACTGAGCAATCCAGTGCACCTTGCTCCTTTCTTGCTGCCTGCTCGTTTCTCACTGCTTCAGAAACACATGACCTCTTGTGTGCAGCTGCTGTAGAGCACTCTGCTCCTTTGTGCCTTGAGCTTTGATTCATCTGTCCACTGGTATGAGTAATATGGCATAAGGTAACCAGAGAATAATTTTTATTTACAGAGACCTCAAATTTTTTTTGCATGAAAGACACAAAGACCCTCTAATATGGGGAAAATAACATTGCCATTGAGAAAATCTTGACTGCAGTGCATAGGCAACTGGTAGTTACATCTCTACTTTGTTTGATTTGGAGTAGTTAATGAAAAAGTTACAATAAAAATCAGGTAACTCTTCATGGTATCTTCCAGACAACCCTCATTGGTCACTTGACAAAAGGAACCATCCTCTAACTAGAAACACTGTTCATCTGCAAGTGAGAAAAGAACTTGGGAATTTGAACCTGATATAGGTGATATAGACGTATTCGTATCTGAATTGCCTTAGTACAGCTCAGTTTACAGTAAAACTGGAATGATAAAAAGCTTAGTGAATTCCTCAAATATTGACCAAAAAACATTGTTTTGAGTATGGATGAATTTCCTTTAACTTAATTTCATTCCACATAATAAGTTAAGTACTTCTATGCAAAGATGCCTAATTCAGCAGGCCTCAGTCTAAATGTTGAACTGAAATGGAGCCCCTGAGCTGGTAAGGAAGGCTGGGTGAAGGCCTCAGGGAAGGGTGGCAAGGGCCTATTCCCTGACAATAACTATTTTATTAATTTTTACCTGATTTCACTATAAGATTTATAGAAAGAACAAACAGAGAGAAAAGGTATCAGTAATTCATTCAAAATTACAGCTCTTGCACGTACTTAGGCAAATTTTCTGAAATCCATATAGATTCAACTTCTAAATCTATAATTAAGCAGTTGCTAGCTTGTTTTCTATGGCTAAACTGTTTTTAGAAACCTTTAATGAACTTTTATTTTTCTGTTACCGAACATCCACTAACATTTTTCAGGCACAGTTTATACTATCCTTTAAAGGTCAAGTGTGATTCTGCTGAAATACACCAAATGTCATCATGTGATGTTGATCACAGAATGTTAATGCTGTCATTGCAATTAGTTTATTTTATATGCCTGTAAGGGTCATCACTGTACTGAATAAGCTTTTTTCTTTTTTCTTTTTTTCTCAAAGTGAGGATTTCTTTGGAGACATATTGCATGGAAAATTCCTGTAGGGAATTTTTTGTCTTTGTTACATTCCAGCAGGCAGCAATCTAGTCCTATATTACCTTCAGTCATTTCCCTCATTCCTGGGAACTGGCTCATTATTTTACATTTTGGCATACAACCATGAACAGGAACATTTCTTGAGGTAATTCTTATTGCATCCCAGTTGAAGGCTAGTCTCTGCATTCCTGGCAGAGGTCTAAACACTCTAGATATTCCCTTAAGTATTGAAATACCCATTCGGTATGACTTTAGGTATTAGCTCAGAAGCATGATAACTCAGTTCATGCTGAGGGAAATGCATCTCTCTGAAATCAACGATCTGTTATTACATCACTTACATATTCTGTCCTATTTCCTGCTCAAGAAAACCAAGTCTAAAAGACACTAGGTAATTAAACTTGAAACTTAGTTACTCAGACACAACAGGTTTTGGTCAGAAGGAAAATGGGAACACTTAAAAGTCTTTTATTTTCTTTTTAACTTCAAGGCCTATGAATCTATGATGTGCCATGTTTCATGATCACTGATGCTAGAAAACATATACAAAAGACTTTGAGATGTTTTTCCTAGATATTTTGCAGCCAAAATCTATAAGAGCTCAGGAGAATTAATCTTGTCAAGTCCAAAGTACTGACTCATTCTCTAAAACAATATGAATAACAATTTAACATAAACGTGATCTAAATCCAAAAATTATCTCATTTGTTTTCTACTGATTTACTTTGGTAATATTCTAAGATGGTCTGTCACGCTTTGATGAAAATGAAATCAGAAGTGATTTCACCTTTTTAAAGAATAAACAAATTAAGACTATATTAAGAATGCACACTTGCTTCTTTTATCCATAACATGGAATATGACAAAAAAAATTGTAAGGGATATGATTGAGATGTTAATAAAGCATAAGTTATTCAAGTGTATAATCAGGTCCAGGGTACATTCTCTGAACACAGGTTCATTTTTATTTTTTAGGAAATTGAAATTGGCTTAACTAAAAGGAATTACACTAGCATTGAAGATGATCCGTTGACAGATTTCTACCTTCAAACACTTTAACTGATCATCAAAAAAAAATCCCTAACAAGTAGTTATTTCTTGTCCGAAATTTTAAGAATCTTTTAGAGAAAAAATATAATTTTAATCTGTATCATGAGCCAGAGGCATGCTTAACCCTTGGGTTAAGTCTAGGCAGAACTGGGCTGCTGAAGAGTGAAAGCTGAAAAGTTTCCACTTTGTAGAAACACGTGGTGGTTTCCACCAGGCAGCCTCCCTAGTTCCTCAGGGGCAACAAATATCTTCAGCCCTCTCAAATGATAGTGGGCTAGAATAGCAGGACACTGACAACAGAGGAGACAAGAGCAGTTGAGTAGGTGCAAACACTGGTGATCAGCCCCAGGGATGACTCACAAGAAAATGAATTTCCTCCTGCAAAGTTATCCACAGCTTAACTTTGAATAGCTGGCATTTCAGCTAGCTGGCCAATGCCATCATCAGGGAAAAGAGAAAGCAGCAGAATTTAGGGAGTGGTCATGAGCAGCGGGCAGGAAAGCACACCTATGTTATCCAAGGCAAAGAATCACATCCTTCATTCCTATGATAAGAACTGTAACAAACCAGTGCATGTTTAAAGAAAATTAAGTTAGCATAAGTGTACAGATTGTTAGCATGGTTCTTCAGATATCATTCTTCAGGAATCCTTTATACTTTTCCGCATTTTTCCATTATGAGAGGTCTCCTCCGCCGCTGTTTTAATGGGGGTTAAGGTTAAGCTTGCTTTTATCACTGATGCTCTAATTAGGACGGCTGTTATTCTATGGTTTCTGTAGAGCCATGTGGTTGTCTAACTAACAAGATCTGTGGTACTTAAGATTCTGCATATTGCTTCCTGTCTGGCTTCTGGTTTCCTCATTTTCTGCAGCATTTATTGAGGTGTCCATATAAGAAAGGAAGGAGAAATCAAAGTATTGTTAATTATGCTTCCGGAGGATTAGGTTTCCCCTGTGAGAGGATTTGAAATGATTTTAGCCATGCTTGTCGTCTTTTTTTTTTTTTTTCTTTTTTTCCGAAAGAATATACCCTAACAGCTAGAAGGAAAACTGTTCAAACTTGCTTCTGTGTATCTGTCAGAATATCATTTGTTTTATTTTACTGAATTGCATTGAGGGAGTACCAGTTAACATTCCTCAACTCCTACTGCCATTATAACAACAGCCTGATTTTTTCCTGATGTCTGATTTTTTTCTTTGTTTCTTTTCAGTACTGTCCAAAAGGAGATAGGATTTGAAAGGTATAAAAATTAAAGATCTTTCCTAATTCAAAACAAAGGAGAGAAAAAAAAAAGAGGTCAAAAAAGAGGTACAGAGTGGTCAAGAAGGTTGTAGGACATCTCATGGAAATTCAATATTTAGTGACACAGTGGTTTGTCTTTTGAAGGAGAGAAAGTGCCTTCTTGACATTCTGTTCTCTGCTGAGGTCAGCAAGACTGTGCAAAGAGACTAGGGACAGCTTCATGTAGGAGCTTTGTCTTTTTCCTGCCCAAACAACTGTAGATATTTTATAATAAATTCTTTGTTTCTTAGAAATGAGCTTTTCTCACTTTGCTCTAGTATTCTGTTCTACTTCCTGTTTCCTTTGGGTCCAGTTTTTATTGTTTCGGTGAAGGAGTTTCAGTGCCAATATCAACATAAAGTCAGGAGCATTTCCAGTTTATGACAGATTTGACAGTCATGTTTCCAGTGCTTCTAGTTGGAAGCCGGACAAGCGGGCCTGTCCAGATGTTTCTGCAATGAATTCATTGATTGAAGAAAGAAAACAGACATCCTGGACATGAATTGGAGCTTGGAAAGCAAACACCTCACACAAGAAATAAACCAGAAAATGACACCATTGCAGGACAAAGTAAGTCGTGCTATCTCAGCGGAAGAAGAACTGGTATTAAATATGCATAAGGCTAAACCATTCTGAATTAGGTATCCATCTAAAATTGTGCAATGCAGTTGAAGAGTGAATGGAATCTAAAAACAGAAAGGGAAGCAGTAATCTGAAGTAGAATTTACTGCAGCTGGAAAGCTTTTTGCACCTCATTTGACTAGACACAGAATTACGCAAGCATCTCACTGTATCAAAATACATATAGTTATCAAGATTTCAGACCACCAATCACAGCAAATTTTTGATTCATCATGTAAAAGAGAAATGTATAGGAAAACAAAACAAACAGGTCTGTTTCCCAGCCTTTCATTAATCCTTTATGTTTCAAAAATTTTCAAAGGAACATAATGTAATTTAGTTGCCGCTAAATTTCAGGGAACTCTTGCAAAAAATCCCCACTATAACATAGAAAGACTCAAACTTTTTTTGTTCCTTTGTTCAAAAGCCTTGTGTTTTTAGAAAGGCTGATCAGAATAAGCATACAGAGGTGCAATCATTATGCTCTATTAAGTACAGAGCTTCCCTCCATCACCAGATTTCCAAGATTTAGATATCTGTTTTAGGTACTTCTTGCTCTACCTCCTACTCCAAGGTCCAGTAATAGATATTATACTTGCCTCGTAAGTAGAGCACTATTACTCTTTCCATTTTACAAATGGAGAACTTAGAAACAGAGGGACTAAGCCACAGATCTTCAACATAGGGTAAGTTGCCTGGTATCTGGCACAGCATTCTTTGGACTGTTATCCAGAGCCACACAATAAGTCTTTCAGAGGCAAAAGGAACTGAACTTGATTCAGTCCACGTTAGAATCTTAACATTCATCTCTCTTTCTTCTTAAGTCCCAGCTTTGGGCTGCCCAAAAGTTATAATGCTTATGTGAGAAGACACAAAGCAAAGTAGCACATGGCTCTCCGTGTCACAAAGGGGACTATCTCTGCAAAACTGAACCTGAATCAATGTGAAAATTGTCTTGCCTCTGGAAAACACTGTGGGGAATGGAATTCATCTCCCTGCATCTCTTACACAGAGCCCAAATAACAGCAGATTTTTTTTGACACAACAAAATATAAAAGGAGAACATCTTAAAAATTAGTCTGTCCCACAACAAATTACAGCAAGTCAGAATGAGATGTCATTAGGCAGTAGAGACAGATGATGTTACCTCTTTATAACAGTTTAGCAGATAAGAATAATGTGGTTGTTGATAACAAGGCCAATGAACAATGAGTAATCAAATACATGGACAGGATTAAAAAAAAAAAAAGAATATAACGCAAGACTTTTAGCTGACAAATATACCACTTAAGAATACCTGCACTCGGAAATGGGTGAAGTTTTATAATTTGAGTGGATCTCTAATCCCTAATCAATCTACTGCTTGTGCAAATAGACCCCTTCAGTGAAGGTCAGAGTGATGTAAATTACAGCATGGTTGCCATTAAATTTCCCCTTCCTTTAATTTAGGGAGAACAAGTTTTACAGTTTATAAAGACTATTAAGTATGTTGCACATTAACGAGCGCCATCTGCTGTTTCATTGACTTTTAATTCACCAGCAGCAGTTTGGAACTGTACCGTTAAATCCAGATTTTATACAGCAATTAAAGAAAAAAAAAGTCTTTGAGTATGAATGTGTATTTTCAAATTGCAATGTATTTTCCATTTTTCTTGGAGTCAAAGGTCACTTTTACAAGCACATAGTGAATTTTACAACCATTAACGAGCAAAATTATTAATTAGAGATAAAAATTAATTCAAATTTGTTAAATTAAGTTCAGCATTGAATCATTTTTACCCCAAATATTCGAGTGAGATAACACAGGGCCTGAACACTTTTCATCCGGCTAAACAAACTGAAATGCTGGATGGAGGCAATAGTTTAATGTCTCCTGTTTTTTCAGATTACTATAGTGATATTTTAATGATTATAAATATAGAGAGAGCTATAAAAAGAAAAAAAAAAAAGCTCAGTTATCTATTAAATAAGCCTACTATGATGTCAGATGTAATTCAGGCAGGCTCCTGCCTTCCTGAATAACCAATTTACATTAAATTATTCTTCTAACTACAATGAATCCACATAATGAAAGAGACCAGACACATGTCAAGACTGATGGACTATGTAGATCAATTGTCTGTGCTGTCTTGAATCTGCAGGTTCATTCTTTGTCTTGATCTTTGAAAGCTGTTCATAGCACCGCTCTTTCTACTCAAAAAGTAAGGCAGAACACTGGAGGAACAAATCAAATAAACATAAAAGAAACAAAAAACGAGAGTGATTCATGTAGAGTTCCCTCTCTCACTGTTATAGTAACATCAGGTTCACTGTCAGAACCCTCTAAAGCCGCTTACTGGACGCAAGGTCTGCAATCCACTATAGGATCAAGCAGCTGTATTGGTTGGCTGCATAGCCAGAAAACTGCTGATAGGCAGAACTCTCTGACTGCTCAGCAGTCTTTGTCTTAATAGTGAAACACTTCTTAGAAATTACATGATAAGAAAGATGAAAAGTGGTACTTTACCCTAGAAATACCACACTCTCACTATCCTTCAGTTCCAAATACAGAGCAGAATTCACCTCTTTCTGCTGAAGTTGAGACACGTACCCGCGGCTTATTTTCTCGTATCTATTTGCAGTCAGTGTGAGAGTAGGCATCTCTAAAGGTAGTATACTGCATTCTAAAAAAAGGTCCTGATAGACTCCAACTTTTGTGTATAAAAAGCCAATAATTTTGAAAATTGAGTAAATTTCACAAACATTACATTTAAGTACTTTTCCTTATATTTAAGAACATAGGTGGGAAATAATTCACAGTCCTCATTTTTGCTAGACAATTCTCCTTCAGAGAAGGAATCTAATAAGGGTATTTTCAAACTTGAAGAGCACTAGTACAAAGCTAAAACTAACAGACAGCTTAGGGGAGCATAAAAGTTGCATGGGAAAAGTCAAAGCCAATAGATGACATCACACTAGTGAACCCCTTAGATAACTTAAAAATAGAGATAATTGCCTGAAACTTAATTCTCATTAAGATCATATGGTGGTCTCCTTAAATTCTGTCTTCCTCCATATGATTGCTGCCAAATATGTTCCAAGTCAGAACAGCAGGAAAATACTGATTTCTGTGGGGCAGACTGCATCTCTCTGGTATAAATACCCAAATCTCCAATAGCAGAAGAGAAACAATTTATTCACTGTGATTTATTGACATTCAGAAATATGGTTGATCTTCTAAAAACGGTTATCTAATGGCTGCCAACAGATGCACAATAAAAAGATATTCCTTTTCAAGCTGAAAACTAAGCAGTGCTCTACCACTCAGAGCCAATGGGGTGAGGAGGTACAATAGGCACTACAAAAGATCTAGCTCTGTAATGTCCAGCTGAGAGAGTGGATGAGACTGGACCCTAGAAATGGTGAAATGCATCAGCAGAGCACCTCTCCCAGCCTCCCATGGAGAACTCTTCTAAAAACATTCAGTTTCTTCTAGTTCCATACTTACCATATTCTGAGACAGCATCGTGGTCTCTACATCTGCAATGACAGCACAGTTCAAAGTGTACACATCCTTAGATAAATAGACTGAGGTGAAAATGATTCAAGAAGAGACTGAAAATAGAAAAGTTAGAAGAAATTCTTTCTTTGGGCAGGAAAATTGATGCTGTCATCCAGGAATTTCTCACAGCAGTTTTGTGGGAAGAGGCTGCCTACACAGATACTCTCAAAGGGCTGCACAGGGAATGCAGGTGATAGGGCAATGGTAGCGCTATACTGCTGAGAGGCAGCCCTTGTTTGCCCTAGACACGCGAGTGGGCTCACGTCGTTACGTGTGGGCTAATGGCACTACTTACAACTGGTGGTAGGGCTAGCTTGTGTCCTTCTGCGTTACAGTCCATTCATTGCACATGGCAGAGAAGGCCACGCACATAGCAATCTAACGTAGCTTCCCAGACTGTCCCTCAGTTTTGAAAAAGCCTAGATTGGAACTGCAGAGGTTTACCAGGTTGTCATGTTGTGAGGAAAGAAATAGTAGTTTGTGTCACCCTGTGTTCTCTAACACTTCATTTTAAGACATAACACAATTGACAATGTTTAAGCTGAGCTTTCAACTGTAATTCTGAATTCGGACTTCAAGCCAGGCAATTTTTCAACCATAATTTTGCATGAATACAAGTTTTATGTACGAAATAGAAAACATTCTGAATGTAGTATTACCATCTCCAAGCCTTAGATAATCATGAGTCAAACCTCCCATGAGCCATGACTAATTTAGAAACTAATACTTTTTCTTTAAATATATAAGCAATTTGGTTTTTCCATCTACCTTTTGAATTATCAGGAGATCAATCAAGACATAATGTGTTTCTGCCTTTGACTTTCTCACTGGGCAGGAAGCTCCCAGAGGGGTTCTGCACTGGCTGAGATCCCAGACAGCTGGGACCTGAAAAACCCTAAAGATTCAGTAAGGATAATTTGAACTTCCATGCTGACCTCCTGATTTTTCTGATTAGCCTAACAAGATGGCTTAGATGTGGACAGGTAAGAAAAGCGGTCCTAAACAGCTGGTCGCTCCTATAACTCCAGAGCACCATGAGAGACAGAGAGACTCCACTATTGTGAGAGGCTCACTTAGTGAATCTACGAAAGGCAAGACAAACTGGGAAGTAAGAGGAGGACTTCTGAGCTCCCAAGCTCCGTATGGATATCTTCAGAGTCTGGGCAGCTGCCAGCTGTGGCCACTGTGGGATCTGGAGAACCATGCCAAATTCCAAAATCTCAGTGAAGGTCATCTGACCCTCCAGCCTTATTGGTTCCCTGCAATAGCCTATCCAGTTAAAATCATCAAGTTTGATATTGTCCCCACTTGAACTTGTTCAGAAGTTTGCAAGAGTACAATGACAGATTTACCTAATAAAAGAAGTTCCCCTACTACCAAGCCACTCTCACTTTTTATATATATGCTGAACAGCTGTTGCTTTTGCTGGAGGTTTCTAACAGTAATGATGCTAGCATAGAAAACCTGATAATTCTAAATATATAATCTCCATAAATGGACATGCTTAGTTTAGAACTAAAATGCTTTTTCCTATTTAAACTCTTTGAACTCTCCAAAATGATTTTTATATTGATAGAGACCTCAACTACTTGACTACTTTCCTTTTGGAAATGCAGTCCTAGGGGAAGTCTACACAATAGACCCAAGGTTATGCTGAATACAGACTCTTTCAACACACAGCAAATAAAGCTCCCATTTTGTCCATATCAGTAAATGGTTAGACAAACAGTAATCTCCTCAAGTCAATTCACTTGTTCTGAGCAGCACATTGCCTGACATCCTTCAAACAATCCGCCATATAATCCATTTGCCAAGCAACATGGTAGCCAGGAATTACATTGAGTTTCATTGGGTATCTTATACAAGTAACTCATCCACTTAATCTGGAGCAGTTTTCTGCTAGTATTTATTCTCCTTCCCTCCAGTTCACAAGTCAGTCATCTCTAGCCATGTTCTTTCTGTTCTCCTTCTTGTTCATGTTCCAAGTTCTCACCTAATCCCTCTTACCTTAACTTTGTATAAAAAGACCTAAAGAAGAAAGTGCTCTATACATCATCTGTCAATATTTCATCAGTTCAACAACAGCAGAGCTAAATCCTAATATGCGATAAAGTAGATTTAGAATATTCACATCAAGACATAGCAGCATAAGTTTGCAGGGCTGATTAGGATTTTGTTTTGTTTAGGAAAACAGTTTATCCAAAATTTCAAAAATATTGCAGGAAAGTTTAACTTTGTCATCAGCAAAGTATCATTAACCAAAAAGTTCAAATTCCATACACCTTAAACACTGAGAATTCAATTTAAAAGCTCTTATCTAGAATTTCCTGGGTTTTTGGTTTTGTCTGATGATGAAACTAATTATTAAGTAATATATTTTACTCTCAATTTTATTTATTTTGTTTTATTATTATATTTCTATTGTACTCTCAAAGCTAAGTCCATTTTTTAAATTTAAACATGCTCCCCTTCCTTTCTTTCAGCTTTCCCCTCAAAGCTTATAGAAACATAACATTTAAAGATCAGGGGTCATCTTTGTTTTCTATGTAGAATGCACACACTCACACAATTTCTATTATAGAGATGCTGCTTAAATAAAGCTCTCAACACAACTCAAAGCTAAATGGGTACAAAGGTAAATGATGTTTACAGGTACAGTCTTCAATAATGGACTAAGTCAGGAAAGAGAGTGAGTCAACCTTGAAAGCATAAGCAATCACAGAACGTCTTGCTTTTATGAGCATTTGTTCCTGACTACAAGTTAGAAAAGCCAACAGAAAGGAGTCACTAACATGAAAATTTAATGCAAGTTAGGTACCTCATATATTTTCCGTGATTTCTATTGTGACATTCTCTTCTAGCTTATGTTTTGTTTCATGCTCTCTTTGATTTTCATCTTTTCCACTGTGAAGAAAGAACTCTACATTACTTCACTAAAATATTAGTAATATATTAGTAATATATTAATATAAGCATATTAGCTGCTAATATATTAATCTATGTGCATTTATTTGCATAGGTTTCATCAAATCCAAGAATGATAATAAAGTGGAAGGAGGCTTAAGACATATCTTTAAACCTAATTGTCACAGAGTATCCTCTTAATATGAAACCAATTTCCTGACTAGCAACAAAACAATTTTGTCCACACAGATTTGATTTCTCCCAAAATTCTTCTTCCCATACTAGGTAATGTTCTTTGCATACAAATTTTAATGCTTATACTTTCGTTATGTAGCTATTCAAACTCTACTTAGAAGTAACAAAGTACTAAGGAAGCATTTGTAAAGTGCGGTCTTATAGTGTAAAATGTTTCCGTCACCGAATAAGTTTTTTAAATGCTCTTCAGTTTTAGTTGATGAAGCTGTAGCTTTTGACAAGATAATAAACCTTTGGGAGCAATGGCTAATGTGCTGACACATGAACATACCAAAATACCAAAGTATGTCCCCTAATATGAACCACTGAATCTATTAACATTCTAAACAGTAGTTTTTGCTGTTGTTTAAACATATCCCTTATAAATTAGTTTAATAGGGATATAATGACAATTCCCTGATGGCTAAAGATTAATGTATCTTATACATAACACTGAAACGTGCACACACAAAATAGCATAAAATACTGAGTTAATAGTCAGTGTACACCTAAATTACACATTTAGAAGGACCCAAGCCTACCTGCCTGCAAACAAAACCTAAGTATCCCCAGGAACCTACCTCTGAAGATGCCAGCAAGCAGCCAGGGACTCTCAGGGGGACAGAGAGCCAGGAGTCAAGCCAGACGGACAGGGATGTCACCTCCAGCAGCTGAGGCAGCCCTGTGCCACCGTGAGAGGCGAGCACAGTGCGCACGGAGATCATGGCAGGAGATGAGGTCATGAGGCACCTCCACGGGGTGGGTTGGAGCATCAGTGGGACTAGGGCCAAGCCATGCTGAGGCTGAGGGCCTTGGTCACGCTGAAATGGTGGTCAGGGTCTGGGCCTGGGCCCGGCCTGGTCTGGGCAGCAGGGTTGCCCCAGAGCGGCCATGCAGGGACAGTGAAGCCTGCAGTGCCCTCAGGGCCCAGAGAGAAAATTGCCAAGATGGGCCCCACACTCAAACACCTTCTCAAGGATGTGCCAGTTTTGAAAACCTAACAGAACATGTATGAACAAGGTGGACTAGACTGGTGTTTTGAAACATGCTAAACTCAACTATTCTCTCCCAGTAGCCCCTCGCCTTGACTTTTGAATTTCAGCACAACGTTACAGAGCCCTGCGTCCTCTCCACAGGGTGAACAACACAGTTTTCATTGACACTAAGTGGCATGACTTGGTCCTGGGTGCTGCCCAAGAGCCAGCTTAATTTGGGCGGATGCTTGATCAAAGGTTATGACTGTACTTGTACTTAGAGGGTGGCAAATGCACTGCAAGAATCAAATCAAACTTGTACCAATATTTGTTGAATTGTGAAACCAGTTGTTTCTCAGTTTCTCAGTTGTGGAAAAAAAAAATGGAAAAAACTGCTGCGTTTTTTTATTTACAGTTCACAACTGATACTTTGGTAAGAAGTGGCACAGCAGGACAGCTCATCCTGGGTCAGGTAGGTTTTTCTAGGAGAAGTGGGGCCTACCCTTGAGCAAATCAGGCAGTAATGGAGAGAGAAAGCCCCCCGCCACAGATGGAGAAAGGCTGAGGGTGAGCCTGAACCATTCTCCGGAGGGCACTCTCCTACAAGCAGAGCAAACCTGGAGTTCAGAGAAGAGAATAAAGAAGGAAACTTTCCCAGGGCCACAAGCAAGACTGTATACAGCTTGCTGCAAACAAGGAAGTCAGTGAAAGTTGTTGGACTACAGAGCCAACCAAGAAAAAAATGCATTCTCTGCCAGGAAGGAGCAGAGCAGAGCAGAGAATGGATTTGTTTCCAGAAAATGTGCTTTAATTTTTTTCACTTAGCAGATACAATCTGTTTTTAGTGTACGATGTTTCACCATTAAAGTTTAGCTTTTTGAGTTTCATATCTTTTGGTTTGATATCATGGTAAATTAAAGATGGAACAGTCTTCTGGAAGCCACCAAAGTCCTACATCAGGATCCTGGACAACTGAATATTCAGCAGTCAACACAAAGGCAATCTGTCTTCTCACGGGCAAGCTTTGCTGTGCACATATGCAGCTAGGCTAAACTGAGCAGTGGTGTATCATCTTGCAAACAGAAGCTCATCAGACATGTCCTGAAAGTCTCGGGATCATCAGAGGCCCATAAAGAATCAATTCCTTTAAGTCAAAAGTTTAAGAAGTCCAAAGTGATCATAGGATTTTTATTTTTGCCAGCTTCTGTAATTTTTTCAGTTCTTTGTGATATCACCTCCACTGACATCATTTTTCATGAATTAGCTGCAGCTTGCATGCACTGAAGCCTTTATACACCTCTGATACATACAAATATTTCAAATATTTGCCTTACATATATAAAAAATGCATTCACCAGAGATTCTAAAAAAGAAAAAAAAAACTAATTAAATAAGTAAATAAAATAACTTGTATGCGGTGTTTTTTCAACTAATTTTATTTGTACGAATTAAGCGTATTCCTACCAGTGAGTGCTACTGATTTCTTAAGACTCCACTTTGAAATTCTTACTCAACAAAAGTCATTGGTCAAAGGCAAAACTTATTTGGAGGGAGCCAAACTCATGTGTCTGGATAGAGAATAGCAAAGCCAACTCCTTAAATATTTCTTACAATTTAGTAGGCTAGAACTGAAATAGCAAATATGAGGTAACAAATGCGACTACAGATGGGGGTAGAATTCAAAAAAAAAAAAAGAAAAAAAAAAAGACACCATGGTTCCCTTGGATTTCCAATGCTTCTCCAAGTTACAAGAGGATGTAGCTACTACATTTGTAAGTGAATGCAACAACCTGGGTTCAGAAGTAAGTTAACAAACAAAATTAACTTATCAAAAATTGAAAACCTCTGAATTCTTAAATACTGATTTGTCTATGAATCTGCATGAATCGAAATATTTAAGAAATCTTCATTCCATATAATGAGTTTGCAAGTAGATGAGTTTGCAATTTTCTGGCACTGTGATGATAATGTATTATTTTTGTTTGTATAGCACCTGTAGGCTAAGATTGTACCAAAAATTGTTTAAACAAACTAAGATCAGATACAAAATCTCTCTAGTAATAAGGAATTCTTAATTTCTTCTCTAGCAAATGTTGTCCAACAAGTTTGAGCAAAATATAAAACACTCCTGCTGACTGAAGAATTCTTTCTGCAAAGAGGTTTCAGCCAGGTTTTATTTATTTTTTCAAGTCATGTTTCTTCTCATTTGACAGCTGAAAAAATGCCCAGCTTTGCAGCTGCAGTCACAATGCTAAATACTTTTACACTGGAGGACTCATTTTGCTCATCTGCAAATCAGTATAATTTCACTATGCACATATTTAACTTGATTCTCTTACATGGTTTGTTAAGTGTTGAGGCTGAATTCAAGAAGCGTACTGCAGAGGTGCAGGCTTCTTTTGCCTACTGGAAAAGATACATGTCTTTGAGGAGGAATTATATCTGTCCTATTTCCCATTATACTGTCATCTGTCTCTGTCCTCACTCGAAGAATTTTTTGTCTGTTAGCCAAAGGCTATAGCAGACTGAAATGCGCACATGTCACACTCTGCAAGCTCACAGACAGATGCAGATTTTGTAGGGGAAAAGCTAACAGGACTCTGACCCTCCTCTTAGATATCTGTTTCCCCAATAGCTGTTGCTCTGCCCAAAGAGCGAGAACTCACATGTGACACCACAACTCCTCTGGCTCCCTGCTCTCAAGCAGCAGTTACAAGAGCTAGAAAGTACTTGTAGTACTTTTGCACAATTGCACAATCTGAGACAATAGGATTGTTACATGTTTTTTAGTTTTTGCCATACTAGGACCACTTTGCATATATTTTATAATGCATTGGCAAAACACTAGCAGCAAACACAGGTTCTGTCAGCCAAACCACACACTTTTGTCCATATAGTTTATTATAGATCCACCAGAGAGAAACAAGACATGCAGAGCTAACGGATACAGCCAAAGAGTGGATGACAAGGCTTTGCCAGCCTTGCAATGATCACTGCGTCACAAAAAAACGGAATATGCAAACTCTACAGTGGGAGTCGATAATGGAGTGTATAGACCTTATAACTCTTGTTAAGACTTCACAAACTATAGCAACATGAGTCAAATTCTGCCAAAGTGTATAAACAAAGAGCTTTTTATGCCCTAGACATTTCTGTGAAGTACCACATTTGCCTTTGTAATTGTTTCAGCAGCAGTCTGTGGAATTGAATGCTGGTAATTCAAAATTCTTACAGTAATATAGGTCATTGTGAGTCCTTATCTGAAATATTGGAACATACTGTCTCTAATGTTCCTGTCCACTTCCATTAATTATTTCAGAGATTAAAACTCTTATTTTTATTATGTACCATATGAAGTTTGGCCCTTTTGCTAAATCTTCATTGTTAGATTCACTCAAATGTCAGATTTTCTGATTTTCAGATTTTATACTGACTCAGATAACCAAAAAAAAAAAAAAAAAAACAAAAAAAAAAAAAAGTTGTCTTCTTAATCTTAATGCTACAGGTGTGATACAGAAAAAAAAAGATTTAGATGGTGTATTAGACCAGAGTAGTTTGGCTAACCATTGCAAGAGTTTTTATAACCAAAAATTTGTTGCCTTTTTTTTTTTTTTTTGATTAAGACAATGGTCAAATTGGTGGAATTTTTAAATGCTCATACCAATTACTCTACTAAAAAAAGTACAGAAAATACTACAGAAAACATATTTTTCAATCAAATAAAGACGAAAGAAATGTCATTAAAATATATTTCCATCTTCCCTTGAATATAAGTGAAATTGATTTGCCCTTCAAGAGTTTTCACAGAAAAAGAAAACAAAATACATTTTTTCAGCAACCAGCTACACATCCATAGGATGCCCAGCATCATCTGTGTAAGCAAGTACTAACAAGTACTAAATTTCCCTAGCAGAATTTATATTGCTGATGATATGTGGAAACAGAACGCAGCCTGTCTTTTAGGTCACCAGCTGAGTTTATCAAGAACATTTCTTCCCTGCAGCATCCCCTGCTGCTTTCTTTCTGTTCTACTCTAAAAAAGCCTAACCAATGCAATGGAAATGCTTAGAAACAGTCATTTTTCTGAGTAGCATGGTGCAGACCCTATAGGATCCCTTAACCTTTGCATTTCATCCAGCACTTCTGTGGCTTCATTAATCATTCTCCCTGAGCCAAAAAAAAAAACCAAAACAAAACAAAAAAGAAAAAAGAAAAGCAATTCCCAATATTCCTCCCAATCAATCTTTTCAAATAAAGATGGTATTTGACCAACCCATATAATTGTGTTAGTTCCATTACGAGATTCCTAGCAGATTTCTATAGCATTTTGCAGGCAGTCTTCATCAAGAAAAGCTCAAGAAATTCAGTAGTCCAAATAAATATATGTTTTATAGTTCTGGGATATACAACATGAGGCTGTCGATTTCAATTGGTATGACTCAAATTGAAATGTCAAGCCCCTTGCCATCTGGTTTATACATATCTTGTCTGGAAAGCAGCAATGAAACAGCTGAAAGACTGCTACCGTGGAAACAATACACATACAGTAAGTGTCACCCAGATATCTTTTAAAGATACAAATTCTTACAAAGTACTGTACCAGTAACCTCACTGTTTGGGTTTGCTTTTTGGACAGAGCCAAGTTTAGAGTAGAAGATTTAATCTGAAGTGCAGTACATACACACAACTAAGCTTTAAAGGCGATGATTTTTCTAGGGTCTGGATTAAAAGTGCTGTAACTAATGAGTCCAGAGGCAAGCAAATAGTACATGAATCATATGTTTAATCTGTTACAGAGATGAATCAGGCCAAGAGAATCTGAGTGACTCTCTTAAAGGAGGGAAAATAAAGCCAGTCTCCATTAACCACTATTTTTATATGCATTCCATTTTAATAGAAGACCAATTTCTAAGAAAGAAGTGCCAATGGTTCAATCAAGAAAGGATTTTTTAACAGTTACAATACAATGCATATATCATAATGTACTAACCTAGCCCAAATCCTGTCATTACACTGGTGATATTATAAGAGAACCCTTCCATTCCACTCCTGATCCATCTACAAGCAATGTTCAGCTGCCAAAACCCTTGCAACTCCTATCCACTTCAGGGAGTGGTCACCACTTTGGTAGCCCCGCTGCCAGTATTCTGCTTTTATTTTGTTATTTGCCTCCATTAAATCCTATCCAGGAAAAAGAGGCTGAGAAAGCCACCTCAATGCTAAATGGTTCAAATTTACAGGACTAACTTACTCTCTTAATCCTTCGGTAAAATGCATTGATTTATGATTCTATGATTTCTTTTAAAAGATACCCTCTCATTCTGACAGGAGAACTGGTATTCTCCCAGCTTTCCTCAAGACATTTCATCCAAGTCATCAAACTCATCCTGTTAAAATTCATTCATTTCTGAAGTATCACTTTTTGCTTATTTCTTGGGAGTTCATTTCTCTATACCTTCCAGCATTCAGCTTCCATCCACACCATTTGATCTACTCAGGAATCCCTCCCCAGACTTTCTCTTTGATTCCCTTTCAGATATCCTATGTACTATTAAATTCTCCTCCTGTTCTAACTGGCCTCTCCCAAGCACTTCAATAACGCTATCCACTCACTCACCTAGAAGAGCTTGAGCTGTCAAGGAGCAGTATGGGTCAGCGCACACTAAAGGACTGGGGAATCAGGAGCTGAGGTAGATCCAAGGGCTAGCAGGGCAGTGCCTCGGCAGCTGGGTCTATCCCACGGCCGCATGAAGGCAGTAGAAAAGGCCAAGGAGAAGCCTAGAATTCCCCTCATTGAGCAGGCCCATGATGACAAGGCAGGGCCGAGGTCAAACTGGAAAGTTAGTCTGTGTGTCAGGGCCCAGATCCAGAGGATCCATGGCCAGGCACAGGCCCCATGTCTGAGGTGGAGACCAGCACCCCTGTGGCACCGCTGGGCAGGGGCTGAAGGCCCTAGGCTGAGCTGAAATGGAGCTCCTTAACCATGGACATGGTGGAGGCCCCAAGTGAGGCTAATCTGGGCCATTAAAACCTATTAGTGCACATAGGGCCTTGACAGCAGCTTCCCTTCCCAGTAACTTGTGTCTTCACATCTTACAGCTACCCAGGCTTGGCAGGAATTTTCCATAAAGCACTTCATCACACTCTCTGCACACCCTCACTGAGTTCAGTAGACCAATAGAAACAAGGCTGCCACAACTCCATGCTCCCAAAGCCCACAGCTCCTCTCTACACACACACGTTGTGGCACCCCCAATAATCGGCCTTCAACAGTCTGTCCAGTGACTGGCCCTGGCTCCTTGCTCTCACCAGCTGCTGGCACCTGGGCATAGGACCCTCCAAGATCCACAGCCCCACTCCCACTACAAGAATAGATCCCTTTGCACACATCAACACACACATGGTTGATCCATCCAGTAACCGGCCTTTGACAGTCAGTCCACCCAGTAGTTGGCCTTTGGATCCTCTTTTCTGCAGTTGCTTCAGACACAAACTCATACAAAGGGGCATCTCAGTTGGCCCCCAGACCCTACAGCCTTTCTAACAGTTGCTTGGGCCTACTGGCTCATCCACTATTCAACTCTTCTAGTTGTCTCACGCACAGAGATGCACATATGCAGCCCAGACTTTGGCTGCCTTGATGTTTGCCTCCCAAACACCTTACCCCATTCATCGGAGAGTCACGTTTGATGTTCACTGGCAATCTCAGACTGGCATATATACCCTCACTCACTGTGACCTGTAGTCTCTCTCCAGTTGCTGACACAGATCTCCATACAACTCTTTTATCCTATAGTTATTCCTCCCCTAACCATTTTGATCCCACCCTTTCCAATCTATGTTCCTCCGTTAAACATACTATAAACTTTGTACAATCACCAAATGCTCTTCCCTAAATCCCATACACCTAAGACAGTAACCCCCATAGGCAATCTGTAAGGTGCTCCATAGAGACTTTGATGCCCTGAGAGGAGGTATGTCATGCTGCTCATTTCTCTGACCAGGTTGTTTGGATTCCCTCTTTTACAATTTATCCAAGGAGAAAAAAAAAAAAAAAAGTGGAATTCTAATATTATAATTAGAGTATTCCCAGATAAATAATTTTGTTCTATACTGCAGTAAAGATATTAAAAAAATAAATTAGAATGTCTTACTTTAAAGCCTCTGGTTTTCTCCCAGGTTTGAGATAATAATGAAACAAATAAGAGTTTTTCTGGATTGATTTCTTCACAATCTGACAATGAACAGATTATCAGTCCCTGAAGACAAATATTACAGGGAAAAACTCAATAACCATAATTAAGGTGGGATCATACTCTGAAAAAA
>NW_010579276.1:0-13226 GCF_000705375.1 Tinamus guttatus | reverse complement strand
TTCATGTTGACCATGAGCTGCTGTCCAGTTCAGAACTAGTCTTCACGCTCTCTCTCTTTTCACATCCACATTCATAATTCTGACTCCATTTGCCAGAAATGTGCCTAAAAATCCTTTCCTGTGACACAACGCTTTGATGTCCCTACACCAACTCCATGTGGTGTTCTCACTCCTGGAGCATGGAGGACTAGCTGAGGTTGAAGGATTCACATCTCCACCACTAATCTGCTGTGGCCAAGGTGGTCTGTGATGTCTTATGCTTTACTTTAGACCAAGGCAAGTTCCAACTAATGCAAAGGGAAAATAGAGAAGGGGAAAAGCCTCAGGCCAAAATCACCTTTAGCAAGGAGCAGCCCACTAAAATACTAATGATGTTGTAGGTGCACACTCAGAGACCTTGTCTATACTTTAAGGAGTCGTTTGGTAGCTATAGTTATAAATCCTCCTGCATGGATTTGGGACCTTGAACGAATTCTTAAACCATTTTTTTTTCTAACATAACATGAAAAAATCAAATCTCTCCCCAGCAGATCTAAGCCTGTAAATATTTTAACTGCAGTAACAATCACCCAGTGTCTGCTATTCCTGGGCCAAACCAGCTGAATACTGGACTGTCTTTAACAGTGTATGGTAGACCACAGGCTGTAAAGTGCTAGATGCTGTTCACAATGAATAAAAATGTCAGACCTTGGCCAATATTTGGTTAAGATTTGAAGGAAAACATACCGTCTTTTAACAGGGTAACCATAAAGGTTCTCTATATGGTTCACATTGCTTGTTCTTTAATAGAAAGTTAATGGGGATTTTCTTTCTTAGATAGAAACAATTTTTTGTGTTTCCCTGGTAACTACAACACCATGAACCTTCCTTGAAAACTCTGTTGGGATTCCTGCTATGTTAATGAGTATAATGAATGGTAAATGTAAAGCAAACCTATTGAATCACTTTATTTTAAATTCTGGCAGAGACATAATTTCCCACAGTTCATAAACATTTACAAAAAATGAGTTTATATGTAGAAAAACAGTTGTTTTTATCGCTCAGATCAAAGAATCCGTTTATCTGGATGTACAGATGCATTTGCCGCTTGCTTTAGAGATGCTCGGGTGACAGTCTTTAAGAAACTTCACAGGCTTAACACTAAACCTTTGAAGTCTGCAGTGTTACTCACCTGAAAATACATTCATCATTTCTGCTGTCTGTTTTGCATGAATCTGAAGTTTACACTTCAAAGATTATAGATGACAGGCCAAATTTCCCAAGTTGCTAACAGCCCCAGAACTTACTGACTAGAGGAAAATGAAAAAGTAGGGCACCTTACAGGGATATAGCCGTACTGGAGCACTGGGTTTAATATCCAAATCCGTATAGTTGTCTTGCTGCTCATGAGCAAAACAAATGAGACCTGCACACCGGGAAGTGGCCTTAAGCCTTCCGAATGCAGTGGTAGGATTCCTATAACATTAATGGCCTTCACGTCAGGCCAGCGAGATGGAGCAAGTGGAGGGGAGCAAGAGCTGCAGATAATAATTTCAGAGCTACCACGTCTCCTGGCCGAAACTGGCCCTGCTCCATGGCCCTGGGTCCCTTTTGTTGCAGCAGCTTAAGTTCGGAGTTTACTTGACGGCGTCTGGTTTTCATCTCAGGTAGTTAATAGAATAAGACCAATATAAGGGAGAGAAGGGTCGTATCAATCACTCTCTGTGGAGCTGCTCTGGATTTGAGCTAATGTATATGAGAGCTGCTCCTGGCACTGCTAGCAGATGGGGTCTTGTTTACTGCAGGATTAAGTTGGGTTGCTGCAGGCTACTGGATCGGTGCACATTCCAACTCAGTCCTACAGCACCTTCTACTGGTGGATTTATCTGCACACCACATCTAGGTGATGAAGGGTATCTATTTATAGCCAGACAAAGAGTTTGTTGAAAAACTGTGTCGCAGTCGTGGCGGCCAAAAACACAAACAACTGGGGGAGATGCAACGCAAACTAGACTTTATTATTTTTTAGGTACCTTATTTATACCCAGCTCTCCTCGTCGTGGCTGCTGCTTATTGGTGAGGGCTACAAAGGACAGTAGCTAGTAGCAGATTTATGATTGGATGATTCTTAGCTTGGCCAGTTTCTGCTCCGTGGCCAAACCTCCTTAAACTTGTTAACAACTGTCTGCTGTCTTCGTGTGAACTCCCTATCTCATAGATACACTCTAATCTTTTCAAGGCTAACGTTCCCTGCTAAGGGAGCCAGGGATTTCACAGACCAGCTGCAAACCCTGACAAAACTGTAATGCCGTTTTGTGAAGAATTTAGAAATTTCGAGACGAGGTGCTTTGCTAAAGCAGAATGACCACGCCTCTCCCCCTCCATAAAGTTAGAGACTTTTATAAAGTCTCTGACCTGAAAACTTGAAAAATACTTTTTTTTTCATTTCAGATCTTTCAAAATATTTTGTATTGCTTTAACCTTTCAAAAATGCAGTCTTAACATATCTGTAATGAAAAGTTATGAATAAAATGAAGTGCAATTTTTAGAATGGAAATCTGCATCGCCAAAAGCTGAATAGCATTAGTGATTTTTAGGAGAAAATCACTGTCTCCTGAGATTTCCTCATTTCTGTGGAGTTCTTTGTTTCATGGCTACAAACTTTTTCCTCTTGTGTTTTGTTATTGTGCTCTGGGAACTGTAATATCACATAACTGAAACATCATATGCCTCCTACCACCAGTAGACATCTTTGGCATATTTTTGGTGGTCAATGTGTTTGCGTTTAAGCAGGACCCTCGAATCCCACACACCGTTGTGGCGAGGATCTAACAAGGTTGAAAGAAAGTGAAACCTGAATAAATGATATTTCTAATTAGAGGCAGGCATTATTTATCAGAAATTCAAAAAGTTTTTAAAATTCAATTTGAATGTTATGAGGGTCAGATTAGAAATTCCCAAATTGGTTTAATCCTCATTCCAATATGAAGCACAGCATGTGGTCCAGGAACTCCGATGGCTGTGATGAAGCTATTAAATGGTGCATTTGTGGAGGGGCAAAGGGGATTTTCACCCTCCCAGCAGACACACTAGGAAGACCATTCATGGGGCAGATCAGAAGATATTTGCTGCCTGCCACTGAGCTTGCCTTGACTTGAGCCGAGGCATCGTGCTGTCTCGGTGGCAGCCCTGCTATGTTGCCTCCTTCCTCCTTTAATGTCACCCCCATCGTTGTTTCTCTGATGGCTGCAGCACAGACTCATTTCCCAGTTTCTCAAGCCTGCCTGCTGCTGCGCTGCTCTTGCAGGGTTGGCTGACATGCTTGCTGCCCCGTGCACCTATGCCACATCAGTGGAGATGTGCAGCAGACCTCCCCTTGTGCTGAAAGCACAAGCCATGAGCTGTTGAACCAAGCCAGTGTTGGACAAGTGAGTGCATGTCAGATTTGTACCTTGGGAACTTGCTTGACTTGTTTTGCCTTGATAAATTCTTCCACTGTGTACCTGTCACTTAGTGGATTGGCTTGTGCTATGCAATGAGCAGACAGCAGCCCTGTCCCCTACCCCTTGGACTGTGAAAGTGGCTGACAGGTTATACTGTTGTCTGGGCATAAAGGGTTACAGCAGACAGCCTCCTGGGTCTCTGTGTGTGGGGTGGAGACCGTGGCTCTGAGTGGGACTGTGCCAAACCAAAGGAAGATCAATTCTGAGTGGGAAAGCAGAAGGGAGATGGAAAGCGGATGATTCTGAGCCCGCGTGGTTCAATTTGGCAAGACAGAGAAGACATATGCTTCATTAAAGTAGGATCTGTAGACCTAAATAGACATAGGTAAGAGTCTCTCATACCTAGAGTCCTAGGTAGATGACCTTTTCTAGGTCACCCACTCTGGACATCAGGATTAAGTATTCCTTGTGTGCTGGGTAGGCAAGGGGGGATGTTCCTGGCTCACTCTGAGGCCACTCTTCATTGTGTCAAGTGTAGTTTCAATCTCAGCCCTCCCCAGAAATATGGAGTGATGTTATCACTGGGTGCCAAGCCAGACTTCTGGTGGCGTTCACCAAGAAATGATGAAATGAAGAAGTTTTATGGCTTTGAGGGGTGGTACATGTGTATACAGACACAGGAAGAGACATCCCTACATGAACATTTCTAGCTTGTTGTCAGAAAGATTGGAAATATTATTCCTATGGAAAACATTGTCATAAATATAGGTCTATATCACCCTCCCTCTTTTTCTTTCTTCAGAAGAGAGTTTAAGTTAGAAAGAAATGGAAAAGCTGAGGTGTTCCACCAGCACCAGAATCCACCTTTTGTTTCCTGGAGATTTACTACCTGAGTTGTGAACTTTAAAACAGAGCCAGGGTTAGGATTTGTGAACTTTAAAGCTTCATATCCCAGTTTATTGATTTATCTTTTCACTCAGAGGGTGGTTTTTGCAAGGTGACAGTTTGTCTTGGCTATGGTGGGGCCTGGTGCCAGTGGATGTTCAGTCCATAGCTCATACTGGGACTGGGATTGGTGCCTATGATACAGTGGACAGGCAAGACTAGGATTTGTGCTGTTAACTACTCTAGCTAAAACACTGATGCTTGTGAGGAAAGTGATGGGAGAGCTGTAAGAATATATTACCAGACCTACTCCTGGGTTTCATTTGCAAGTATGAGTACTGTAAATAGCACAGCCAAGGTTGGATGCATGCTCAGGTTGGGCTTCCAGAGAAGGGTCGGAGAGCCAGGATTAGCTCAATGGTCGACTCATCTGGAGGAAAGGGAATGAGGGAGTGGGATTTGGAGACAGGTTAGAGTTAGGGTCTGTGAAACAAGGATGCAGAGCCAAAGACATAGCCAATTCCTGCAATTCATATTTTGTTATGAAAGTGGAAAGAAGCGAAAATGTGGTGGTAGTAGTGTCTCTGCATATATATATATTTCTAGTACAGGCTAGGCTTAGATTAGCTATGGCTTCTGTGAAATGGGTGATTACAGAGCTAAGGTTATTTTCCAATGTGTTACTCCTATGATGTAGAATATTGGTATCATTTTATTTGAATGCCTTAAGCTAAAGTTTTCCATCATGCTTTATACCATTTTCATTCCCTTTATTATTGTTCAAATTACTTTTAGGAGATTTGAAAGGCAGCACTTCAGATCCAAGCTTATTGCTGAACTTTGGCACCACTGTGAAGGAAAATACAGTTTTATATCAATCAGCTTGTTTTACTCTCAGTGAATCTTCACACAGAAGAATCTGCCTTATCTATAGCCAAAGTTAGATTAAGGGCTAGTTCTAATGTAATACTCCAAATGCAACATTTTGTTTCAATGAAGGCTGATGTTGTGTGGAGGAAATGTCTAACTAGAGTCATCTTATTTAAATGCCATATTCATAGTCTTGGGAGAGCTTGAGCGTCTTCTCTGCAGCCAGTGCTTGGGTAATATAGGGTTTATGAGACTAAAGGATGCATAACGAGTTTTATAATATAAGTTTGCCAGTTGTACGGAAGCCAGTGCTAAGGTTGGGATTAGTTTGGAAGGTCATGAAAAGTTGAATTGGAAAGCCAGGGTTTTGGCTGATGTTTTCCGGTTGGAAGAGAAAAACCAAGAGCTGCTTCCACTTGATTTGAATCCCTTCATCTGAGTACCTCATCAGGAGCCAAAGGCAGGGTTACATTTGGGGTCAAGATGGATCCATGGATCCTTGTTACAGATCAAAACGCTTTGCACGAAACTGCTCTGGAAGAGCAGTTCCTAGGACGAGCTGAAATGGGATGGTGATGCAGTCAATGGAATGGAGGACACGTGCTGTAAATAATGTTGCCCTACATGTCAGATATCTCTCCTCTGAGCCACAGATGATGTTTTCCACCTCTAGAGTGCAAGCAAAATGCCATGGCTGAGCTCCTTGCCTCATCACAAGGCAATATGGCTTTCTAGGCAGGATACCACGGGTTCCCATTACCACCCCTGTACCATGAAATGTTTGCACTTCTGCTTTTGCAGTTAGGGATGATGAAACAGAACCTATCTTCTGAGTTACCAGAGAGCTCTTGATAATGATCCTAGAGCTTTTGAAATTCTTGGCTAAAACATTCATGGAAGAGTAAAAACATAACTTTGTTCTGTGCTATCAGGGAAGATAAGATTAAAGATCTTTCTTTGTCTCTTCCTCCCTCCCTCAGCATATAAAAGAATTTTTTTTGAGAGGAAGATGCATTTTATTGAAAAAAAAAAGAAAGAAGTTTCAGGTCACTTCACATCTAGAAATAACAGCTGTATTTAGCAGAATACTTTGTCAGAAGAAAATAAAACAGATCAAATGCAGGGAGGGAAAAATCAAAGAGTTACAGTTTTGATGTTTTTAAAGCCTAGTTTAGCTAAATTCAGTGATAATTTTTCAAAGGAGGAGAAATACTGCAATAAAACATTTATTGTGTTTGTGTGCTTGTTTTCATTCCTTTGAGAGAAATGAAACAGTTTCAGACAGATCTAATGGTAATTCTTTTTTTCATAGTTTTTAAGTTTAAGCATTAAATAAAAAAATCAATTGTTTGCACAGTTCTTATTATAGATTATACTAGAGAAAAACATCATAAGATAGCTTTTTAGACAACCTGACCTGGTACCATTGAAGAAGACATCATTTGGTTTAAATGGACATTGGCAATGTTCTCAGTCAGTATGTGAATGATCAAAGCAAGCCAGACATTTGAGAAATGAAAAAGAGAAAAAGAAGAAAAAGATCTGAGTGTGAAAGGCCCTAAAAGACATGTGTGAGAACTAACTCATTGGCATGGCTTGTTCTTGGATCCATTTGGTGGGGAGTTGTTGAGGCCTGAAACACAAAGAAAGATGTTTGAGCAGCAGAAGCCAACTTGGAGGCTGTAAAGTGATTTGTTTCTATTTCCTTGTATCAATTTGAAAAGTCAAGTCAGCTTTATGGCTCTGAAATAAACACAGTTGGGAGTTTATGTGAGTTCAGGATGGCATAATCTGTGTGTTTTGGACATGCTAGGGGAAGGAGAAGAAACATTTGCAGCCAATTTGCCAACATGTTCCTCATCTGACATATCAACAAGTTGGCTGAGGTAATGGGGGAGAGATAAGTGTTTAAGTTGTAAATGCTTAAGAAGCCGAGAATCTGGAAAAGGGAATTAGTTTTGAAGTTCAACTGTCATTGCAGTTCTTGCCTTGTAACTACTTCGATGCACTAAAACTAATTGATGCGAATCATAATAATGATCATTCTGTGTGTCTTGCTTTTGGCTAACAACAAAGGTCTTTGCGGGATTGCACCCTTCATGCTACTATAGATACCTGCTTTTTTTCTCCTGGAGAAAGCTCTGTCACTATTCCGACTAGATGGACAAGGCAGGGAAAATTTTCAGTACCAAGCCCACAGATTCTCTCTGAGCTATAACGTCACATCTCAGCAAATACTCAACCTAAGCATGAGGATTTGCATATCCTGGCTATCAGCCACATCCAGAGCAGGGTGGGCTAGAAGCTTGAGGATGAGAGCCCACACTCTGCAGGAGTTCGGTTTTCAATGAGCATGGAGGGTCTCTGCTCTGAAGAGCTGTTGACTGTTTCTTCATCTCACACCACTTAGATACTCCTTTTCACTCATGAAAGTCTGCCCCAACTAAGCATTGGTTTGAAATTTTCATTGCTTTGAACTATTGACAAGAAAAGGATGGTTGGGTTCCTTCTTCACACCAGAGGTGAATTGGGGCTGCATTACTTTGATTTGCAGTTTCAAGAATATTGTGAGATCGAGTCCATTTATGCTGTTATTTTGACTTCTGTTGTGGAGTCTTCTAAATGCTTCAGGAAGCAGGAGATCTGAAGCTCTTTCTTTAAGCATAGGAGTAGTCTTTTTTGAGAGTATGATGAGAAATGTCTGGGCCAGAAGTAGCTTAGCTGTGATGTTACAGTCTAGATTACCTCTCTGAGAGGGCAAAGAAGACAATAACTTTTGCTTTAGGGGATTCCTTCAATGAACCAAGAATATGTCTGTTTGCAAAAAGTAGGAGCTTAGCTTGCGTATCTGCAATGTGAGTGTGATTTTGGCTCATAAAATTAGCTGATAGTTTTCAGCCAGGATGTCTTTATTCTCCATTAAACTATTTTTGTGCATAGTCTCAATTTTAATAACATTTTCTTTATATAATTTTGGCAAACTGAAACATATCCCTGTGTATTTTTAGTTTGGGTGTAAAAATAATAATAAAAAAACTCACTATGTGCCTAGCTGTAGTCCTGGGTCATCAAGTTCATTTGTTGATTGTTACCAGGCAACCCATTTTATAATCCCATACCCATACCCATCTTTGTTCATCCAAAAACCAACCGTATTTCTTTCTCTGGTGTTTCTATGGAAATACAGGTCTAGAAGTTCATTAACTTTGATGTTAATCTCTTGGTTCCAATTTTCTCTTCTTCCCTCTACCTGACGGTCTTTTCTAGGCTTAATGGGAGAATTGGATGGTGGTGGTGAGACTAATTGCCTTTGTAGAAATAAGTGAATGAAGTGAGCCCAGCAGTCTGAACAGGGAAAATGTAGCATTTGGTAACACTCAGGCTTCTGGTGTGTTGAGCTCGTGCCTGTTCAGCTGACCCTGTATTGTGTTTTCCCATCTGTTGCTTGCATCAATCTTTTGTCTCTTGTTTCATATTTCAGTCCAAAGCTATTTTGAAGCAGGGCCATCTTTCTGGGTTGAGTATGTGAATCTATCCCAGTGGGATTTATGATTAAAGCTTCTATAAGGACCACAATATGAATGGAGTAATATGAATAAAACTAGAGAACATAATCAGGCTTACCATAGGACATCTAACACAGAGCCTATATCTAAAAATAGAACACCATAAGCACTAAAAATAGAACACCATAAGCAAGAGATTTTTTTGATCACTGGGGTTTGCAGGTGGACAGGGACAGGGAAACTATATTTCAACTACCTAGTTTTTCTACTTTTTTGTGTAAATTTTCTAAATGGGATTTTTAGGAAATAGCTAACCCATCCCTGCTATTCCAATGCAGTGACCCCCTCAATGCAAACTGAGCAGAATGCCGGTAACAACATGCCCTTTCTGAGTTGTCTTGTTGGAGTTTTGCCCGAGGAAGTACGGTCGATTTTAAGGATCTGTTTCCTTTTGTGGTGGACAAAACATTTCATTGCATTTAAGCAATGAACACAGTGTTCCTTTTTAACAGTACTATTGTTGTTGGAGAGGAAGAGGAGAGATCATGATCCAAAACACCATTCTTCTTAAACACATCTGATTTGAAGTAATAAATAGCTGTGGCTCTTAGTAGTGAAAATTTATGGAGCCGCTGGCTATTTGTACCAAGCCTAGTGATAAATTCTTGGCCAAGTGGTGTTATTTGCACAGTGGTAGCACTTGGTGCTTTGACCATGAACCTGAACACTGGAAGATGCTGCCCAAATGCAGAAAATTCAGAAGAATTCAAATTGAAATTCAAAAGCAAATCAATGCAGAGAAGACTGTAGGGAACTGTTAAATCTTTATGAACTTCTACTTACATGAAATCGCTAGACAAGTAAAGAGTAAGTTCATGTCAAGAAGAAACATTCTGGCTGGATGAATAGCTAAGGATAAATGTGATCGTCTGGTGACCTGACCAGAGGTAACCTCATAGAGAGGATGAAACTACAGAAGAGAAGGATCTCACCAGCCACTTCACAGACAGGAAGCAGAAACAAGAGGAACACTTATTTGGAGGAAAGTAGGATCCACAAAAAGACTTCGATCCAAGTCCGAGCATCTTTTGCACGTTGCCTTTGAATACCCTTCCATGCCAAAACACAGAGACCAGTAAATGCATGCGTCCTGTTGCTGCCACTTTATATATCAAATCAGTAAAGCCTAATAAGTCCCCCATTATTTTGTTGCACTATGGAGAATACAGGTGCTTTTCTGCATAACATTTTCCCACAACACAGTGGGAGTTGCACTTTAAGCCTAAATGACGTGCACTTAGTTAACAAATTTTTGCATGTTAATCCTCTCAAGATGTCTGTTACTATAAACTTCATTAATTAAGGTTCATTTAGCATCTGGGAATGTGTGATTCAGTGCTTTAAAGGAAGCTAAGACCACAGAGTATTGTATTATGAATCATAATATCGATGACATTTAAAAACATAAAATAACTTGTCTGAACCTTTGACACGGGAGGCACATGGTACAGAAGTATTCCACCCTGTAACCTCCAGTCAACAAAAAAGAAGGTATTATATCTGCTAAATCCATTTCTGCTTATGTTCTTAGACAATCACAGCTATAACAACACTTTGGCAGTTGTCTTGATCTCCATGTATTTTCCTAAGGAAAAAAATGAGTTTCTCGCCCAAAATAAATGTCTAAAAAGACATATAAGTCAAATAATGTGCACTAGACTTCCTTTTTAGTCAATGGAGACAAATGGACAGCTCCAGAAGGTAATTCATTTGATCACCACTGAAGAGAATCCACCTCTAACCCTCATGCAAACATCAATGTCACAAGTTCATATCCAAAACTTTATTTGCAAAAATATGAGTGAGTACCTAAGGGACTTGTGGCTTTCCTTTGTCGTTCTTATTTTGAATGGGAAATAGAAAACCACCTATTATTTCCATTTTGGCAGATCTGGGACCAGCTAATGTGTCAAAAATGTGCTGTTGTCCTGACACATTTCAGTCCTTATTTCCAGTCTAAACAGATCTGTTTTTTTTTTCTTTTCTTTTTTTTTTTTTAAAAAAAAAAAAGTAAATGGCCTAAGTTCTGGATATTTCTCTTGCAATATGAGGTGGATGGTGTGGATGCATTGAAGAGCAGGGGCTCAAGGTTAAGAACCAGAAGCAACTTTATTGTAGCTACAAGCATATATACAGCCCCCAAGCATGCATTGTTCCCGTGCTGTTCACGTGCTCCCTTTTCCCTGCCATCAGCCAATCTCTTGACTCTATTGTTATCTGGGTCCAGTCCTGTTAACAGCCATAAGGTAACCAATCAGAGACTGACTCACCTGGAGTTGTTTTCCTGCTAAACCATTTATCTGTACTTCCCAGGCTGGTTTTGCCTGGCTAGCTTGTCCGGGAGTAACCCGGTGGCATTTTACCTACTTTTACAGTTCCCCACAGGATGGAACCAGAATTTGATCAGAAAAATAGAGGGAAAATGAAGCAAATTATCACTTTTTTTTTTCTCAAAAAAGTTGTAGTTAAGACTCATGTGGACAATCCTAGCCATGGATATATCACTCAAATCCTCCCATTAACAATATTATCATAAACCTCATGGGTTATTGCTGGTAATGTTTTGAGCAGAAGGGTTGATTAGCTGCTGGACCAAACTACCCCGGAAAAGAGGGGATTTCTCTCCAAATCTTCATCTCAAAACTGAACATCAACATTACTACACTCAATGCAGCAGTTCCAGAATGAAATTTATGGTCTATATTACATGGGCTGGATGCTAAAATGTTCCTTCTGACCTGAAGATATATGAATTTCAGTGACTCTAAAGTACCTACAAATCCTGGAATAAATGGCCCAATTGGAAGTACATCTTATTTTATCCATCTCTCTTATGCAAAGGTAGAGAAAATCTCATGCAGTTGCATAGCGAACTCAGGTATATGCACATACTATTAAACTTGTTGCAACTTTCAACCAAGTGGATTCGTAGGCATAAATAAGCAAAGCCAGGCTAGTTGTACTAAAATACATCCTTCTCTCACTCTGACAGGCATGCAAGAGCCTGAGTCTCAAGGACCATTTTAACAACAAAACAGTTCTCCTTCGGTGACCACTCTCACTTTTTATTTTAAGTATTTTTTATTTTAGGGAAAAAAGAAATCCAAGCCTAAACATATGATAGTTTTATTACGTGAAACTCAATAGGAAATGAAATAAGAATATTGGACTGCTTTTGGTTGGGTAGCAACTGAGCAAGGGCTTTTGCTTTCACATGGATGAGGGCAGGTATAAGAGTGCCCTAAGGTTGGAGGCCCCCAAAAACTTCAGGACCTCTTTGTCGCTTTAATTTTAGGGAGATTTAGTTTAGTTTAGTGAGCTGAGCAGTACGAAAGGTAGAGCAGGCTTGGTGGGAACTGTATCCTAAACTTTGATGCAGTTGGTTTAGAGAGGAGACCCAAAAGATTGTAGCAACTCCTGGCATCCCTATGGGGTGGCTGCTCATGCACACATGGGTGTGTGTGTGTTTTTGTGTGCACGCTCACCTTATGAGCGAGCTAGCTAAATTCCATCTTCATGGACAGTTCAGTGGAAAGTTAGCTTGAAAATGCAGTATATCATATTTCATGAATTTAATAGGGTTTTCATGATTTTGCAAAGTGCTTCAACCAGACACTAACGGCTGGAGGCTGCACAGCAGGAGACCTAAAACACTGCATCTGTGTTTTTCAACTCTTGCCAGAATCCATTGAATTTGACCCAGAATGACTATGCATCTTTTGAATGTACATTCACTTTTCTCTTGCCTTATCCAAATAAAAAGAAGAAAAAAAAAAAAAAGAGTCCTATGAGAATTCCATATGGAAACACTAAACTAGCATTTTAAAGGATTTCCTATAAACAAAATTACGGTCACAAATTTTGGACTCAGACCACATTTAAAACAGAGTGTCTCCCTGCTTTTAATATATTATCTGTGTTAACACACACATTTTTATTTTTTATAAATATGCATACACACACATGCTCACGTATACACTCATACAAAAATGAATGTATATATTAGTTAGAGGTCCATTTGCCATTTCTCTTCATCTTGCTCTCTGTTTTTTTTTAGATTGCAGAACTCCTAACAAGAGCAAACTTTAATCGTTCTGTGTACTAAATCCCCTGAAAATAAATATCCAGGGCAACTTCAAAAGCCCTTAATTAGAAGCACGCTTGGTGTTACAAATTTCTGGCCGAGGCAGCTGAGTTGTACTTTAATGTTATGATCTGCCATATATATTATCCATAATGAGCAGACTTCGTGTTACACTTCTGTACATCAGATAACTGCAATTTTTTTTTCTCTGCTTTTGTTCAATCACTAAACCTTAAGTGAAGTTTAAAATTAGAAAGGAAGAAAGAGAAGAAAGAAGCAGTTTCCCTGCTAGGGAGTTGAAGATTTTTGTTCAATTATATATTTAATTTTTTATTTGATTTTCTTTGTTATAATTTCAAAATGTGGTAAACAGATAATCATAGAATCATAGAATGTTTA
>NW_010579274.1:11117-21567 GCF_000705375.1 Tinamus guttatus | reverse complement strand
CAAGGCCCTGGCGCCCGAGTACGCCAAGGCGGCGGCGAAGCTGCGCGAGGAGGGCTCCGAGATCCGCCTGGCCAAGGTGGACGCCACGGAGGAGTCGGAGCTGGCGCAGCAGTTCGGCGTGCGCGGGTACCCCACCATCAAGTTCTTCCGCAACGGCGACAAGGACGCGCCCAAGGAGTACACGGGTGAGCGGGGGCGCCCCGGGAGGGCGGGGAGGGCCCCGCTCCGCGGCGGGAGGTGCCGTGGGGCCCCCTTAAAACGGCTCCGCCGGCCTCCGTTTCCTTAGCGCCGTGGGGAGGGCTGCCCCACGGGGCCCTGGGGAAAACGCTGAGGGTCACGTCTGTGCGGAGCGGCCTTCCCAGCCCGGAGCTGCGGAAAGCCATCCCGGAGCTGCAGCAGCTGAAATGCTCCTTTGTGTAGGAAAGGAGCCCGTTTCTTTTTGCCTCTTAGTTTTACTCAGGCCACATCTCAGCAAGAGTTGAGGGAGAGCACTTGGGCAGTGACGTGTGGTAGAGAGGCCTGAAGCCAAAGGTGGTGTTATCAGGGCCAATAGTGAACACGTGTGACAAAGTCTTGCTGAGCTGAGCCACGGTGGCCGGTCTCACGAGGACGGGATGCAGAGTACTGATTTGAAAGGGGCGGGTGATGCATTTACCTGACAGCTATCAATGCCTTGGAGAAGTGCGGTATTGCTGATAATGCTGATCAAAGTTTAAGAGTGTACTCTGGCTGGGCTAGTAGTGAAAAGAATGGATGTTTAAGAGCCCTTGTACCTTGAGTTAATGTTTATGGGTGAGCCTAATTACACTAGGAGTGAAAGGAAAAGAGTTGCGTAAATGACGTCCCCATTCTTCCCAGCCTCTAGGCCACTGCTGAAATTCAAAATTTAAGAACAGTTTAAGTTAAGAACAGTTAAGTTTAAGAACACAAAAGTGAATCCCTCTAGGCCACTGCTGAAATTCAAAATGTTTTTTCTTGCTGAAGTTTAAGAACACAAAAGTGAATTAATGCTCTTGTCTTTCTGGTGTAGCTGGCAGAGAGGCAGATGACATCGTCAGCTGGCTGAAGAAACGCACCGGTCCAGCTGCAACTACCCTGACAGACGCTGCTGCAGCAGAGACACTGGTGGATTCCAGTGAAGTGGCTGTGATTGGCTTCTTTAAGGTAGTCTTTTGCTTACGTCTGAGACTCCTGCATGTGTTCAGTGTCTTCTGTGCTTTCTGCCCTATGGGGACCTGACAGCTCTTCATAGATTGTGAAACACTTGCTGTCCTGCTTTACTTGATCTTCAAGTTCTCTGGCTGGTAAAGCCTTGGAGCTTTTGGCTTCAGCTTGTATCCCAATGAAACACCTTTCCTCATTCTCCAGGATTTGGCATCAGATGCTGCCAAGGAGTTTTTGCTGGCAGCAGAATCCATTGATGACATTCCCTTTGGGATCTCGTCCAGTGCTGATGTCTTCTCCAAGTACGACCTTAGCAAAGATGGAGTTGTCCTCTTCAAGAAGGTACGGGTTGATGTGAGCTGTGAGCACCAGGCTGAACTTGTCTTCTACTTGGTCTTAGCTTTTCTCATTAGAGAGCTAGGCTCCAAGGAAGTCAGCGATCGACTGCTGTGTGAAACTGTAAATGGTCCTGTGCTCTCAGATAAGTGATTTCACCCCCAGAGCCTGGGGAGAGGGGCTGAGCTGCAGCCTGGGGGGCCCTCCTGTGGGCCCTGCTCCTCAGTGGGGCACCCCTCAGCAGAGGGCAGCACTGCTGCTCCCTGCCCAGAGCTGCTGGCGTTCCGGATCCAGAGCGTTGCCTCCGTCTTGTCCTGTTTCTCAAATACCTGCAGTGCAGAATGGCCAGTGCTATCTTGGAAATATTTATTGCCATAACTAATGAGGTTTCCCTCGGCCCTTATCAAACTTTGAAGGTCTTAAACAGAACAGCAGCCAAGCTCCTGCTGACTTCCCATGATATTCTAGTTGCTGGTAACTTAAAGTGTTTTTAAAAGCAGTTGCTGTTGACTGCTGCAGTCAGTTGGTGGCTGTGTCCAGGAGGCCTGTGTGTCCTCTCTGTTCAAGCTACTGCAGCTCTGCTGCATAGTGATTACACCAAGGCTTATAAGAGGATTTGCAGTTTCAGCTCAGTGGGCTGGGGCAGTTGTATCACATGCAGAGGGGTGCACAGAATCAGAAATAAGTTCATTAATGCCTTTTACCTACTGGAATCCTCATTATCAGATAAAATTCTGGATTTGGGAAGATAAGAGTTCTTTAGAATTGATGCTGCTGCTTATATAGGGAGCAGTAAGGCAGGACAGAGCTACTTTAGGTTCAGACTGATTAAACTTGTGAGCACAAAGGTCAATCTGACCCAAAGAGGA
Organism: Tinamus guttatus; assembly: GCF_000705375.1. Next base: position 19,198 of record NW_010579274.1, on the reverse strand, counting down.
GCTAAAGCATTTCATTATTATTTTTTTTAAACTTCATTCACTTAATTCAACTAAAATAGCTGAAATTGTAGTTTTGTTTTTATAATATTAGGAGTTTGTATCCTGAAATTAAGACTGAGATTCCTCAGGCCAGATGAACTGGGGGTGCAAGTTAGACTCTCCAGCAAGGATGGCCAAGTGTAGGGTGTGAGGCCAAAGTGTTTTCATATTGAGTGACTGACTCCCTGCACTTTGTTCTCTGGCCTGTATAGCTCTGCTTATGTAATCCCTTCATGTGCTGTCTTCATGGTTAATGCTAGGTCGAAATAACCATTGGCAGGGATTTTCTTACTTTTTGTTTGTGCCTTTCAACAAATGCTCAAATCCAAAAAGAAACGTTCCCCTAGAACTGGTGTTCTCTTCACTGGCAGTCATGGGGAGTGCTGCTCTCTGACTTGGAGCTGGACAACATACTGAACTGCCTTGAGGTAGCTAGGCTAAGACTTCCAGCACCGATAAGTTATTGACCTTTTTTTTGACAGTTTTTTATTTATATGTTGTGTGTGTACTGTTATGTTTTATTCTCTTTAGTGTCTTCTGCAGTCTTGGATGCCTAAGGAACAATAAAGGAATTAATTGACCTAGTACTATTTTGTAACACAAGTTCTCACAAGTTCTTGCGAACGGTTGCTGGTTTCTCCACTTACAAAGAACTGAGGCAATGGTGTGACCCTTCCGTAATCATAAAGAAATTCTCAAGCCATTTTCTGTGATTGACTTGAGCATATCTGGAATTAAAAGCATTTCTGTTTCTGGCAACTTCGATGCTAAAAATAAATTAGGAAGGGAAGGGCCTTGATTGTGAGCCGAAGATGAGCAGTAAGGTGCTGTAGGAGTAACCTGCTCTGTGGAAGAAAAGACAGATGCCTGTGAGCATCTCTCCCTGTTCTTGTCTTGATGCTATGTCATCATAGTGCCAAGAGTGGTCTAGAAATGTGTCTGGTCTCCCCAGACTAAGGTGAAAATGAGCAGCAATGTTAATCAAATACAGATGCATGATAACCGCTCTGCCGTTTATTCTACTGTAAGTTTTAGGTCTCTGGAATTTGACTCAGCTTCCTGCAGTTAGTCAAGGCTACATTGAGAGTGTTTATTGGCTAGTCATCCTTACCTCACCCTTTGTGTGAGTTGTCTGGACTTGCACAGACTCTGGAACAAGCATTTTGAAGGCATTAAGATGATGGCCAATGCCCTTATAGTATTCATAAAGTTATTTTCCAAAGGTAAATGCTTTGCTCAGCTTTTTCAGCTGAGACTGATAGGCTTTTTCTAACTTGAGGTTATTTGAGCTCAGTCTCTTGCCTCTGCCAGTGACTCCAGCATTGCACTGCCATGGGGCTGTGGTGGTATCCTGCACATCCTCTCTTTAACCTTGATGCTCCTCCACTGCTTTTCCCTTCCAGGCTCACAATGATGGTCTGAGAATCCTGGTCAGTGGTACAGGTGTTGCCATAAGTTGAAAGGGATTTGGCATCTGTAACAAATGTGTGTTACACACGTGCTGTTGTCTCACAACAGAGGCTGAAAGGGCCCCTCGGTGCTGAGTAAACTGCAGTTCCTCCCGTGCATGGTGTGGCCTTTGGTGGTGCCATCTGTGTAACGTGTGTCCCTGCTCCGGCACTAACTGGCGCTCGTGGCAGCTTTTCCAGCCTGATGCTGTCTGCGGTTTTATAAGGCAGCCATTACATTAGTTCTCCTTGGTGAGACAATTAGCAAATGGTTTTGCGATCATGCAGATTAATACAAAGAGCTAGGCTGAATGTCTTGTTGCTGCTCCCTTTTGCTGTTCAGGATTTAGGATATTGCTTGTGGGGAAGATGAGTACACTGATCCAGATTGTATGTGGAAATGTGCTGGCCTTGTTGAGAGATGGAAATTTGTTCTAAATAAGTGCAGCTGGGATCTGTCAAGGCTGGATTCTGGTGTGAATGCATCTTGAAGGAAATTCTATGGAGTATAGAAGGGTAATGGGTTCTAATGCAAGAATATATCTAATTTGAGGTGACCTTGTTTTTACAGTTTGATGAAGGCCGTAACAACTTTGAAGGGGATCTCACAAAAGAAAACTTACTGAACTTCATCAAGGCTAACCAGCTACCCCTGGTCATAGAGTTCACTGAGCAGGTAGGCCTTCAGATATTTGGTCAGCTCTTTCTGTTGCCATGGTATAATTTTGCTTAGTTGAAAAATGTAGTTTGGGTGAGTTTTTGCTGTCTTGAAGCTCTTCTAGCAGTTATTAGTCTCCTTGATAACCCTGACTACGTTAGACTACGTTAGGCCTCCTTTTCCCTTGTGCAGAACAGCTCTAAGTCTGGTGTTCAAAGCAGCCCTGTACTGTTGCAGACCTCTGTGGTTCAGTCAAAATGGCAGAACCCCACTGGCCTCACCACTGTGACTACTTCTTTTCCAAAAATAATTTATTTTCTCTTCCTCAGACTGCTCCTAAAATCTTTGGAGGAGAGATCAAGACTCATATTCTGCTGTTCTTACCAAAAAGTGTGTCTGATTATCAAGAGAAATTGGACAATTTCAAGACCGCAGCTGGAAGCTTCAAAGGGAAGGTGAGATTGGATTTCTTGGATTAAGAATTCGGTGATCGCCTCCTGCAGCGAATTATAGCACTATCTGCCTGTAGTTTCCTTATGCCCCGGAGGAAGAGTGGAAGGTCCTGTTTGTGTCCCTTGCTAATAGGTGACCGTGTCACTTGCTGCCTTGAGCAGTTACAGCAGCCGGTAGGAGTGCAGGGCAGGCAGCTCTGCCTCTGTGAGTGTAAATCTGAGTGTGCTGTAATGGGTGTTAGTGCCAGGTCTGCCAGGCTGCCCTTGGTGGGGCAGTTTAGCAGCTGGCTATGCAAGTGCCTTGCAGAAGTGTTCTTAACCAAGAGGTTCTTGTCCTCACCATACTCTTTTTGATTCTTTTCTTCCTCCAAAGATCCTGTTCATATTCATAGACAGTGATCACAGTGACAACCAGAGGATTTTGGAATTTTTTGGCCTGAAGAAGGAAGAATGTCCTGCTGTACGTTTGATCACACTGGAGGAAGAAATGACCAAATACAAACCTGAATCGGATGACCTCACAGCAGACAAGATCAAAGATTTCTGTAATAAGTTCCTGGAGGGCAAGATAAAGGTAATGAAGATGAATGCTGGTAATATTCCTGCTTTCTACTGGCTAAGCATTTTTTTTTTTTAAAGTGTGCTATATGCAAGTCAATTGGAGAAAATCCTTCCAACTACCTTGCAGAACATCTTGTGAGCTTTGTGTTGAGAATCATGAAGGCCATGGGGAAGCAGTCACATACTGGTACCTCAATATGCTCTTTCTGCTGCTTAGAGGAAATGTGCTGTTTATCCAGCTGTTCTTTCTGCTAGCAAGCTGTGGGGAAGGTTTTTTAACTTTTGTGTGGCAGAGAGCTTAAGAGCCCTCAGCTCCTACTGCCTGGAGGTAGCTGTGTGTAATGGTGGTTCAGTAGTGACTGTTTAGCTAAGCTCAGTCATGTGGGAATGACATAGTCAGCAATTCATGCTTCCAGCAGAGCAAAATTGCAGTTCTTTCCAGACAAGAGCACCTGTTCTTCCCACTTGTTCAGGGTGGGGAGCAGCCTTTCTGTAAGAGAAAGAGGAAGCAACTGATTTGTCTGATTGCTTTTAGCCTATGATTGGGACACTGAGGGAGTTGTGTAAGTGGGTATTTTCTTGGATGTGCAACTGCTTGTGTATTCCAAGCAGCTCTACAGCAAACTGGTTCTTTAAATTCAGCTTCTTATTTCAGCCCCACCTGATGAGCCAGGATCTTCCTGAAGACTGGGACAGCCAGCCAGTCAAAGTTCTAGTTGGGAAGAACTTTGAAGATGTTGCTTTTGATGAGAACAAGAACGTCTTTGTAGAGTTCTGTAAGTATCTATCAACAGCTGATTCCAAGTAACTCTTGTGAAAGGGGTGCCAAGAAACTTGGAGGGCTACAGTGGGGGAGAAAGCCTTTTATGATGGAATCTGGGCCACCAAAGGAATGCATAAGTGGAAAAGATTAGTGTGTGGAGTAGGTTGTTTGGTGCTAGCTCTGTTTTTTTAATTAACAGATGCTCCCTGGTGTGGTCACTGCAAGCAGCTCGCTCCAATCTGGGACAAGCTTGGAGAGACCTACAAGGACCATGATAACATTGTCATTGCCAAGATGGATTCAACAGCCAACGAAGTAGAGGCAGTGAAAATCCACAGCTTCCCCACACTCAAGTTCTTCCCTTCAGGCCCTGGGAGAAATGTAAGGCAGCAGCTCTCTCTACAGGCCATATAACAAGGGAGCACTGGAAGTCTTTAGTGGTCTGCTTTTGTTTCCTATTTTGGAAAAAGGCTTGTGGGAGGGCTCTCTGCTTTGCAGGGATGGAACACACCAGAACAGGTCTACAGGACATCCGAGACCCTTTGGGAGGGACTGGAATTTGTGGGTGGAAGTGGGAATGGGGGAAAAGAGGGAAGTACAGCAGAGGACTGTGCTCATCTGTAGGCTATTCTCTCCTCGCAGTGATCTCTGAAGTCTAGTGGCTGAGCTGTTTTCCTTCGTCTCATATGGGTGAAGGTGAATTTTTAAATTCCCTTTTGCTTGGCATGTTAACTGTTGCTCAGAAAGAGAATTCTCCTCTCCAGGGGTGTGGTTCTCTATGTGCCCATGACCACTATCTTGGTGTTTTCTCCTCTGTAGGTAATTGACTATAATGGGGAGCGGACGCTAGAAGGCTTCAAAAAATTCCTGGAGAGCGGAGGTCAGGACGGCGCGGCTGCTGATGATGTGAGTCCGAAACTAGTGCCCTGCTTTGGGCAGGCAGAGTATGGAGAGCGGGCTGAATCTGCTGCTGTGTGATTCCCAGGGCCTAAATAAGATCCTGAGTAGTTGTGTGGTGAGGAAGAACCTTGGTGGCAAATAAAAGTGTAGTTGCATCATAGCTGAACAGACAGGTTCTAGGTGATGCCCTGCTAGCTATTGGCCTGTGATGGACTTTTATTTAGAGTGCTTGGGTTGGGTGTGAAATAAAAGCCTCTTGGGAGGCCTAAATACAAGTGCATGGAAATGGCTGCTCCTGCAGCCTCTGAATCCTGCACAGGCTGTCTGTGGTCATCGTGCACAGGGCTCGAGCACTTAGGGCTTGCTCCTTTCTTGAGGCTGCCTGCCCAGCACCTGGAACTTCAGCAAGGTGATGAATGCTGCCATGCTGAATGTTTAGGTGGAAGTTCCTCTGTCTGGAGGAGAGGGTGTTACTGATGCAGGCAGTGGCTTCATGGGCTTCTGATCTTCATTTTTTTCTCAAATTCAGCTCTTAATTGGAAGCCTTGGGATGATTTCTTAACACAGCAGCAGAGGACACAGTAGATGGATCAGAGAAACTGTTCTGTGCTTAGTTTTGGATCTGCTCAAGGTGCTAGAAACTGACAGTTATTTTTGTATTCTACACAGGATCTAGAAGATCTAGAGACAGATGAAGAAACAGACCTCGAGGAAGGTGATGATGATGATGACCAGAAAATCCAAAAAGATGAATTGTAAAGGAAAGACTGATCTACATCACCCAAAAATCAGACACTAAACTCACTGCTGCTGTTCAGCCCAGTGAGTCCAGAAACCCATTAAGATTTAAAGCAGAAGGCGAGTGACTGGAAATCCAGGGATTGGCTTTTAAAGTAACACTTCACCCTCACTTGTCTGTACACTCGACTGTCTTTTCTTACTTTTCAGCTTTGAGAAGGGATCTGTCACTAGGTAGCCATCCCAGCCAGCTGGGCTCTTTTTTTATTGTAAAGTACTTTTTTGTACATGGCTTTTGTTTCAAGTATTCTGTTCTTCTGGGTAGAAACAGGTTGTAAAGTGGTAGCATGAGTTTAATTGCTCAACATGTTGGAGCCTTGCCACTAACATCTTCCACGAGTGCTTTTTCCCTTTTTTCTTTTAAATCTAAAGACCACAGTGGTTTGTTTGTTTTCCCCCCACCTGGCAAGGTCCTTAATTTTCTTGGCTCTTCCATGCAGTCAGCCCTCAGTGCACGTCAGGCAAGAGGCCAAGGTCCTTAATTTTCTTGGCTCTTCTTCCATGCAGTCAGCCCTCAGTGCATGTCAGACAAGAGGCAGTAGGTTGACTGCATCATTCTGGTGAGAGGTAGATATGAAGATGCTTCTCTACGTGCTGGCCAGATGTTTCATTTTCCCTCTGCTTTCTGACATTTGGAGCTGACTGTCCCAAATACCTGGAAGGGCAGAATACTGTGTGCTGGCTGTGGCAGGCTCTGGAGGGTGCAGGTGGAGACTGGCTCACCGGCTTAGATGAGACCTAGCTGTGTTGCCACCCCTTTGATCAAATGCAAAACTGTTTTGCAATCACTTTCCATGTGTTATTTTGAATGGGTTGACCAGGCTGGTGGGTGGTGTGGGAGGGCCTGAATAAAATATGGCAAACAAGACACTTAAGATTACTGGGTTTTAGGGAGGAACTTGAACAGGGGAGTGGCTCAAAGGCCTGAGCAAAATCAGGCTGGTTCTTAGCATTCCGCTATAGTAACATTGGAGCTGAATTTGTTGGCCAAATAAAGTTGAGATTTTAATACTATTATGTGTGTCTCTTTCAAAACAGAGCTAATATTTGGACCTGAGCTTAAAGTAGGTCAGGTTTCTGGGATGATTCAGGATTCTGCTAAAATGTTGGAATGGATCAGCTTTTCCTTAGGCTTGTGCTTAATACCATGCTTTGAGAGTAACTGGAATTCCTGAACCCTTCCACCTTTGTGGGTGGCTCCGTCATGCCTTTAGTACAAGCGCTTTCAGGCTCTGTCTCCAGTCTCTAAAGAAAACCACTTAATCTCCAGACTAAGTCACTTCATGCGGGCAGACAACCACCAGCTCTGATAGGAGCGCGAGGCCGCTGGCCTGGGCTTGGAGAATAAGCAGCTCTAGTTGCCAGCTGGCTCGGGGTCGGACTCAACTGCTTCAGAGCAATAACCCAGGAATTTGCATTCGGGGAAACCTGGGCCTGCCTGCAGCTCTGCTCTTCAGGCTCACATGATCCAGTGAGCTATACTGCTATTTCCAAACTGGTCACTTGCTGTTGAAAATATTTTTGCAAGGAAATATGCTATAAATGTCACAGGGGGAGGGGATAGTGAACCTGGATGCCAGTCGAGGAGGCTACTGGCTCTTGTTGCCTCATGAGTGTGAACTGGAGCTGTAGAGGCGGCGGCTCCTTCACTGCTGGGCTGCAGTGCCAGCTCCCACCTTCTACGGTGTGGAAATAGTCCTGGCTTGGGGTGCACAAACAGGACAGCGGTAGTGACCTGCACTGGACACCACTGAGCCATGGGATCTGTGAAGAGGGTTGACTTAACACTTAGTCATGTTCCCTATGCTATTAGCTGTGGCCAGGAGCAGGATGAGTCCTGCCAGGGCTGTGGGCCTGCTCTGTCCACAGCCCCCTTGGCAGGGCAGTATCTGAACAGCCTGGGTCTGGAGGGGGGCTCAGTGCTGGTGGCTGCTTTGCTTTGGGAAGGGGAGAGGAGGAGGCTGTTAGGAAATTCCCTGGAAGGCTCCCTGCTCAAAAAGGATCTGTTTTTGTGGAGGCAGTTAAAGAAGTGTAACCAAAGCTAAGCTCAGTAATTGCGATGTAGGTGACAGCCCCTGACCTGGTGTCCTCCCCTTACAGGAGTGGGGGCTTTTCCCATCTCCCAGGGCTGCTCTGGCAGAGCAGGACTCTGTCCCAGGGAGTCCTAACTGCCCTTCCAAGCAAACAGGCTCTGTCCATGCAGTGGGGAGCTGAATGCCCATGGTGTTCTCTGTCGTGTGGTCTGTATTGTTTGCAGAGCAAAGGTGTCCATGAAAAACACGAAACAATTTGCTAGGGGCAGTTCTGAGGCGCAGTGAAGTGATTCCCACCCACGAGCCCTGCTGCAGAGGGGGCTCAGTGGAAGTTCTGTTGTAAAAAGGACCCTCCTGTGCGTCCCTTCTTGCCCGGTGGTGGCAGAGGTGCTGCTGTGCGTCACTGGTGACACCAGCGGCTGGCCGCGG